>OX422146.1:0-17148 GCA_949129095.1 Volucella bombylans | reverse complement strand
ATATAAAAATTAAAAATATAACTAAAATAATAATTCATAAAATAAATAATATCAAATAAACCTTTAAATTATTATTTTGTAATATATTATTAAACCGAGAAAAATTAACTAATTGTTTATATAAATTTTGTCTACCAATAAATTCTGATCAACCTTGATCAAAATTTTTTAAAGTATTTATACCAATATTTAAAGAATAACTAATAATACCATAAGTAGAAATATAAGGTATAAATCATATAGATCCTACAAATAAACTAAATAAATAATTATTTAATGATTTATTAACAAAAAATAATGAAATTTTTGAAATTAAATAACCAAAAAATCCTCCTAAAATACATACAAATAAAGTTATAAATTTTATATAATAAGGTAAACAAATTATATCTGGTGTTAAAAAAATTAATCATCTTAACATTCTACCACCAATAATTCTTATAAATATTAATACTATTATACCTTTTAATATTACTCATCCTTCATCATTTAAAACATTTAAAAATATACAATTTAAATCTCCTGTTATTGAATAATAAACTAATCGTAATGAATAACAAACAGTAAGACCTGTAGAAAAAAAAAATAAAAAATAAATAAATATATTTAATATTCTTAAAGAAGCAATTTCTAAAATTAAATCCTTTGAATAAAATCCAGCTAAAAAAGGTATACCACATAAAGCTAAATTAGCTACATTAAAACAAGAAGAAGTTAAAGGCATATATAAACTTAATCTACCTATTAAACGCAAATCTTGAAAATTATTTATATTATGAATAATAGCTCCAGCACATATAAACAATAAAGCCTTAAATAAAGCATGAGTCAATAAATGAAAAAATGCTAACTTATAAAACCCTATAGATAAAATTATTATCATTAACCCTAATTGACTTAATGTAGATAAAGCAATAATTTTTTTTAAATCAAATTCAAAATTAGCACCTAATCCTGATATAAACATAGTTAATCCAGAAATTAATAATAAAAACTGAGATATTAAAGTATCAACCAATAAAAAATTAAACCGAATTAACAAATAAATACCAGCAGTAACTAATGTTGAAGAATGAACTAAAGCAGAAACAGGAGTTGGAGCAGCTATAGCTGCAGGTAACCAAGAAGAAAAAGGAATTTGAGCTCTTTTAGTTATAGCTGCTAATATAACTAATATTCCAATTAATATTATATTAATATCATTTTTCATAAATTCTAAATAATAAATATAATTTCATCTACCATAATTTAATATTCAAGCAATAGCTAATAATAATGCTACATCTCCTACACGATTTATTAAAGCAGTTAATATACCAGCATTATAAGATTTAACATTATTAAAATAAATAACTAAACAATAAGAAACTAACCCTAACCCATCTCATCCTAATAAAATACTAATTAAATTAGGACTAATAATTAATAATATTATAGACATAACAAATATTAAAACCAATAAAATAAATCGATTAATATATACATCACCTATTATATACTCCTTTCTATAATAAATTACTAATGAAGAAATTAATAAAACAAAAGATATAAATAATAAACTCATTCAATCAAATAAAAAAGTTATAACAATACTTATAGAATTTAAAGAAAATACCTCCCATTCAAAAAAAAAAACTAATTCATTTAAAATAAAATAAATAGAAAATATAAATAAACTAATTCTAATAAATAATAATAATATAAAATTAATTAAACAAATTGATAAATATTTCACAATTCAAAATGAATAAATTCATATCATTGATACCACAAATCAATATTTTAATTAAACTATTTAAATTTATATAAATAAAATTATTTCAGACTTTAATACTAATAAATTCAAAGGAAATCAATGCAAAAATAATAATAAATATTCTCGAATAAATCCTATTCTAAAAGAATATACTCCTGAATATACCCTACCATGTTGTCTATAAGCATATAAATATAAAGTATAAGCAGCACTAAAAAAAGATAAAAAAATTAATATAATTATAGTTAATCAAGATCATATAATAATTCTATTTAATAATCTAATTTCTCCTAATAAATTAAATGTAGGAGGAGCTGCTATATTAGCAGAACATAATAAAAATCATCATAAAGTTATAGAAGGTATAAAATTTAATAATCCCTTATTAATTAATAAACTTCGTCTCCCTAATCGTTCATAAGTAATATTAGCTAAACAAAATAAACCCGATGAACATAAACCATGAGCAATTATTAAAATATAAGATCCACAAATACCTCAGTAAGTTATTGTTATTAATCCTCTTAAAACAATTCCTATATGAGCAACAGAAGAATAAGCAATCAATGATTTTAAATCAGTTTGACGTAAACAAATTAAACTAACTAATACTCCACCAACTAATCTAATACTAATAAAAATAAAATTATATTTTACCCCTAATCATTGTAAAAAAAAAAAAACTCGTAATAAACCATATCCTCCTAATTTTAATATAATACCAGCTAAAATTATTGAACCAGAAACTGGAGCTTCTACATGAGCTTTAGGTAACCATAAATGAACTAAAAATATTGGTATTTTAACTAAAAAAGATCTAATTAATGAAATATACAAAATAAAATAATTAAAACTATAATTATTTAATAAATAAAAATTTATAGTATTTAAATCATTATATAAATAAAAAATAGTAATCAATATAGGTAAAGAAACTAATAATGTATAAAACAATAAATATATACCAGCCTGTAAACGTTCAGGTTGATACCCTCAACCTAATACTAAAAATAAAGTAGGAATTAAACTACCTTCAAAAAATAAATAAAATATAAATAAATTAATTCTTATAAAAGTTAATAATAATAATAATAATAATAATAAAACATTTAATAAAAATAATTTCTTATAATTATTAAATTTATTAATTAAATCACTAGCTATTAATATCAAAGAACAAATTCAAACACTAAGTAAAATTATACCATAAGAAAGTAAATCCATACCAAAAAAAAAACTAATTCTTATTCAATAATTAAAAATAAAATTTTTTAAAATTAAATAAAATATAAGTATAAAAAATATATTTTGAACCATTCAAAATATATTTTTTATAAAACAAATTGGGCATAATAAAATTAACATAAACAAAACTCTTAACATTGCAAAATTCTAAAAGACTGAAAATAATCATTTCCATATATACGAATTATCGAAACTAAAATTGATAAACCTAAAACACCTTCACAAACACTAAAAGTCATAAAAACTATACTAAAATATCTCTCATAATTTAATATATTTAAATATATAAATAATATATAAAATAATGATAAAACAATATATTCCAAACTTAATAATATAGATAATAAATGTTTACGATTAGAAATAAAAATAAAAATTCCTATTATTATTATTAAAAACGGCAACCCTCAACTAATTAATATTATCATTAGTTTTAATAGTTTAATAAAAACATTGGTCTTGTAAATCAAAATTAAGAATATTTTCTTTTTAAACATCAAGAAAAAAGAAATACCTTTATCATTAATCTCCAAAATTAATATTTTAATTAAACTACTTCTTGATATTATACAACTTATATTATATAGAGTAACCTTAATTTTTAGATTTATTTTCTTACAAATAAATCATCCTCTTAGTATAGGATTAATATTATTAATTCAAACAATTCTAATTTGTTTAATAACAGGATTAATAACAAAAAGATTCTGATTTTCATATATTTTATTTTTAATTTTTGTAGGAGGAATATTAATTTTATTTATTTACGTAACATCTTTAGCTTCAAATGAAATATTTTCTATATCAATAAAAATAACTTTAATAACAATTATAATACTAATTATTACAATAATTTATATATTTATTACAGATAAAATAATATTAATTTATAATTCACTAAATAATGAAATAAATTCTATTACAGAAATTAATTCTTTCATTAAAGAAAATATTTTAAATTTAAATAAATTATATAACTATCCAACTAACATAATTACAATTATATTAATTAATTATTTATTAATTACATTAATTGCTACAGTAAAAATTACTAAATTATTCTATGGACCTTTACGATCAATAAATTAACTAATGAATAAACCAATACGAATTAAACATCCAGTTTTAAAAATTACTAATAATGCATTAGTAGATCTACCATCACCTATTAATATTTCCACATGATGAAACTTTGGATCATTATTAGGAATTTGCTTAATAATTCAAATTATAACAGGATTATTTTTAGCTATACATTATACAGCAGATATTAGAATAGCATTTAATAGAGTAAATCATATTTGTCGAAACGTAAATTATGGTTGATTATTACGAACTTTACATGCTAATGGTGCATCTTTTTTCTTTATTTGTATTTATTTACATGTAGGACGAGGAATATATTATGGATCTTATTTATTTACATTAACATGACTATCAGGAACTATTATTTTATTCTTAGTTATAGCAACTGCTTTTATAGGATATGTATTACCATGAGGACAAATATCTTTTTGAGGAGCAACAGTAATTACTAATTTATTATCCGCAATTCCTTATTTAGGAACAGATTTAGTACAATGAATCTGAGGAGGATTTGCTGTAGATAATGCTACATTAACACGATTCTTTACATTTCACTTTATCCTACCATTTATTGTATTAGCAATAGTAATAATTCATTTATTATTCCTTCATCAAACAGGATCTAATAATCCTATAGGTCTAAATTCAAATTTAGATAAAATTCCATTTCATCCATATTTTAGTTACAAAGACATTGTAGGATTTCTTATTATAATAATATTATTAACAATTCTAACATTATGAAATCCTTATATATTAGGAGATCCAGATAATTTTATTCCAGCAAACCCATTAATTACACCTATTCATATTCAACCAGAATGATATTTTTTATTTGCATATGCTATTTTACGTTCAATTCCTAATAAATTAGGAGGAGTAATTGCATTAGTAATATCAATTGCAATTTTAATAATTATACCTTTTTATAATATAAGAAAATTCCGAGGAATTGAATTTTATCCTATTAACCAAATTATATTTTGATTTATAGTAATAATTATTATCTTATTAACATGAATTGGAGCACGTCCTGTAGAAGATCCTTATATTATTACTGGACAAATCTTAACTATTATATACTTTATATATTATATAATTAATCCATTAATTTCTAAATGATGAGATAATTTATTAAACTAAAATTTTAAGTTAATGAGCTTGAATAAGCATATGTTTTGAAAACATAATATAGAAACTATAATTTTCTATTAACTTAGTATAATTTAATATACTAAAATAAATTAACTAAATAAAATATAACAAATAAATTTTTAACCCAATAAAAAATAATAAATAATTTAAAGAAAAAGGTAAAAACATCTTTCAAGCTAAATATATTAATTTATCATAACGAAACCGAGGTAATGTACCACGAACTCAAATGAATACAAAAGAAATAAACATTAACTTAAAAAAAAAAAAAAAACTAATCACATTTCCCCCTAAAAAAATTAAGGAAAATAACATACTTATAAATAAAATTCTTGCATATTCAGACAAAAAAATTAATGCAAAACCTCCTCTTCTATATTCTACATTAAATCCAGAAACTAATTCTGATTCACCTTCTGCAAAATCAAAAGGAGTACGATTAGTTTCTGCTAATGAAATAATTAATCAAATAAACGCTAATGGATACAACAAAACAAAAAATCATAAATAAACTTGATAATAATAAAAATTAATTATATTATAATTATTAATTAAAAAAACAAAAGATAATAATACTAAAGCTAATCTAACTTCATAAGAAATAGTTTGTGCTACAGATCGTAAACCCCCTAATAAAGCATAATTTGAATTAGATGCCCAACCAGCAATTATAACAGTATAAACACCTAATCTAGTACAACATAAAAAAAATAATAACCCTAAATTAAAAGAAAATAATTTAATAAAAAATGGTATACTCATTCATAATAATAAAGATAAAAATAATGAAAAAATAGGAGAAAAATAATATGAAACATAATTTGATAACAAGGGATAAGTTTGTTCTTTAGTAAATAATTTAATTGCATCACAAAAAGGTTGAGGAATACCTATTAATCCAACTTTATTAGGACCTTTTCGAATTTGAATATACCCTAATACTTTACGTTCTAATAAAGTTAAAAAAGCTACACTTACTAAAACACAAATAATTAATATTAAACTTATAATTAAAAATAAAACTAATTCTATATAAAACAAGTACTATTTGTAATATAAATTACATTTATAAATTCTAAATTTATTACATTATTCTGCCAAAATAGTTAAATAATATTTAATATTAATTATATTCTTAAATTAAAAATAAATTATTTATATATTTAATCCTTTCGTACTAAAATATATTTATTTATTAAAGATAGAAACCAACCTGGCTTACGCCGGTCTGAACTCAGATCATGTAAGATTTAAAAAGTCGAACAGACTTAAATTTTAAACGGCTACACCTAAAACTATATCTTAATCCAACATCGAGGTCGCAATCTTTTTTATCAATATGAACTCTCCAAAAAAATTACGCTGTTATCCCTAAAGTAACTTAAATTTATAATCATTAAAAATGGATCAATTATACATATATTAATGATTTTTTTTAATAAAAGTTATTCAAATTTTAATATCACCCCAATAAAATATATTACTATTATTTTAATAAAATTTACTTAAAAAATATAAAATAATCCTTATATAAAGATTTATAGGGTCTTCTCGTCTTTTAAATAAATTTTAGCTTTTTAACTAAAAAATAAAATTTTATTATAAATTTAAATGAAACAGTTAATATTTCGTCCAACCATTCATTCCAGCCTTCAATTAAAAGACTAATGATTATGCTACCTTTGCACAGTTAATATACTGCGGCCATTTAAAAAAAATCAGTGGGCAGGTTAGACTTTAAATTAATTTCTAAAAGACATGTTTTTGTTAAACAGGCGAATATTATTTTTGCCGAATTCTTTATTAAAACTTAAACATTTATAAATTCAATTATACAAAAAAAATATACTAATTATATCATTATTAATTTATTTTTTATATTTAAATAAATATTTTAATAAAAATTTAAAATATAATAAATAATATATAAATAATAAAAACTAATTTATAACAAACTTTACAAAAATTGATAATTCTAACCATATAATAATTAAATAAATATTTATTATTTATAAAAATTTATTTTATAGCTTATCCCATAAAATATTAAATTTTAAAAATTATATATTTAATAATAAATTAAATAAATAAATTTTAAACTTCTAAATTAAATTTATTTCTTAAAAAACTAGATACCTTTAAAAACGAATAACATTTCATTTCTAATAAATTATTAAAAATAATTTTATCACATTATATTTATTAATTTATTAAATCTTTTAAAATCGAGAAAAATAATTTTAATTATTTTTTATTTAATATACTCTGATACACAAGATACAATAAATTAAATTTTCTTTTAAAATAATTATTTTTCATAATATTTCAATTTTATTTCACAATACTAATAAACTATTATTAAATTTTATTTATTTTATAAAATATACTAAAACATTATATTATATAATTATTTTTAATAATTTATACACAAAAAAAAAAAACTAATAAATAAATAATAATCAATTTATATTGATTTGCACAAAAATCTTTTCAATGTAAATGAAATACTTTACTAATTAAGCTTTAAATTGATTCCAGATACATTTTCCAATACATCTACTATGTTACGACTTATCTTACTTTAATAATAAGAGCGACGGGCGATATGTACATATTTTAGAGCTAAAATCAAATTATTAATCTTTATAATTTTACAATCAAATCCAATTTTATTAAATTTTTCATATTTAAATCCACATAAATAAATTTTATTGTAACTCATTAATTCTTAAATATAAACTACACCTTGATTTGATATTAATTTTAATAAAAATTATAGAAAATTATTATTCTTATAAAATATTCTAATAACAACGGTATATAAATTGAATTACAAATTTAAGTAAGGTACATCGTGGATTATCGATTACATAACAAGTTCCTCTGAATAGACTAAAATACCGCCAAATTTTTTAAGTTTCAAGATCATATCTATTACTACTCAAATAATTAAATTTTCATTTTAAATAATAGGGTATCTAATCCTAGTTTTTAATTAAAATTTTCAAGCTTCAATTAATTTTAATTTTAAAAATTAATAAATTAAAATTTCACCTAATAATTTATTTTATATTTATAATAAAATAATTTAACTTTAATTAATAAAATTTATTTATATTATTTGTATAACCGCAACTGCTGGCACAAATTAAGTCAATATTAATTAATATTTCTATTTCTAAATTTCTTTAATTTATAATATTAATTACTATAAATAAATAAAAATATTTACTTTTTAAATAAATAAAAATCCACACAAAAATTTACATATAATATAAATTAATAATAAATTTTTTAAGCTAAAATAAAACTTTAAATATATATATAACATTATAAAAATTATATAAATTTAATAAATTAATATTATATAAATAAATAAAATAAATTAAAATTATATTTTAATATAAATTAATAATAAATAAATAAATTTAAGTAATTCCTCCACAAATAAACATTTATTTTTTTTATAAATTTATTTAATTAAATATATATACATATGTATATATATAATTTATACCCCTATGTATTATATATATATATATATATTTAAATAAAACATAAAAATTACACTTTTATTTATTTTATATAAAAAATAATATTTATTTAAATATATATATAACATTATAAAAATTATATAAATTTAATAAATTAATATTATATAAATAAATAAAATAAATTAAAATTATATTTTAATATAAATTAATAATAAATAAATAAATTTAAGTAATTCCTCCACAAATAAACATTTATTTTTTTTATAAATTTATTTAATTAAATATATATACATATGTATATATATAATTTATACCCCTATGTATTATATATATATATATATATATATATTTAAATAAAACATAAAAATTACACTTTTATTTATTTTATATAAAAAATAATATTTATTTAAATATATATATAACATTATAAAAATTATATAAATTTAATAAATTAATATTATATAAATAAATAAAATAAATTAAAATTATATTTTAATATAAATTAATAATAAATAAATAAATTTAAGTAATTCCTCCACAAATAAACATTTATTTTTTTTATAAATTTATTTAATTAAATATATATACATATGTATATATATAATTTATACCCCTATGTATTATATATATATATATATATATATTTAAATAAAACATAAAAATTACACTTTTATTTATTTTATATAAAAAATAATATTTATTTAAATATATATATAACATTATAAAAATTATATAAATTTAATAAATTAATATTATATAAATAAATAAAATAAATTAAAATTATATTTTAATATAAATTAATAATAAATAAATAAATTTAAGTAATTCCTCCACAAATAAACATTTATTTTTTTTATAAATTTATTTAATTAAATATATATACATATGTATATATATAATTTATACCCCTATGTATTATATATATATATATATATATATTTAAATAAAACATAAAAATTACACTTTTATTTATTTTATATAAAAAATAATATTTATTTAAATATATATATAACATTATAAAAATTATATAAATTTAATAAATTAATATTATATAAATAAATAAAATAAATTAAAATTATATTTTAATATAAATTAATAATAAATAAATAAATTTAAGTAATTCCTCCACAAATAAACATTTATTTTTTTTATAAATTTATTTAATTAAATATATATACATATGTATATATATAATTTATACCCCTATGTATTATATATATATATATATATATTTAAATAAAACATAAAAATTACACTTTTATTTATTTTATATAAAAAATAATATTTATTTAAATATATATATAACATTATAAAAATTATATAAATTTAATAAATTAATATTATATAAATAAATAAAATAAATTAAAATTATATTTTAATATAAATTAATAATAAATAAATAAATTTAAATAATTCCTAGTTTTTTTTTTTTTTTTTTTTTTTATTTTAATAAATTTATATTAATATTATTCATTATATATATATATATATATATAAATATATATATATGTATATATATATATATATATATATATATATATATAAATTTATATTAAATAAATATAATAAAATTTATATTAAACATTTATTTATAAAATTTAAACTTAATTTATATAAATATATACAGTTATATAAATTAATAATCTATATTCAAATAAATGAATATTTAATATAAATTTATATTGTATATGTAAATTATTATTATTATTATATAATAATAATGGTTTATATTCTAGTTAGAAAATTAAATTTATAATATATATATATATAAATATAATATTTATATATAAATTATAAATGTATATATATATATATATAATTTATATGTATATATTTATAATGAAAATTTTAAATTATATTTAAAGTTATATACGATGATTAATATAACTTTAAATATAATTTCAAATTTTAATTAAATTTTTATTAATATATATATGTATATATATATAAATATAGATATATATATATATAACTAAATTAAATTATTAAAATATAAAATAAATTATAATTATAATTTTCAATAATTATTTTAAAATTACTATAAAATAATGAATTGCCTGATAAAAAGGATTACTTTGATAGAGTAAATCATATAATTAATATTATATTCATTATTATAAAATTAATTTTATATTTAATAGAATTAAACTATTTCTAAAAGTATCAAAAACTTTTGTGCATCATACACTAAAATATAAAAAGATAAGCTAAATAAGCTATTGGGTTCATACCCCAATTATAAAGGTTATAATCCTTTTCTTTTTAATTTTTAATAATTCATCAAAAATTATATTCATTTTTATTTTAATAATAAGAACTATAATTACTATCTCATCTAATTCATGATTAAGAGCTTGAATAGGATTAGAAATTAATTTATTATCATTTATCCCCCTAATAAGAGATAATAACTTAATGTCTAATGAAGCTTCATTGAAATATTTTTTAACTCAAACTCTAGCTTCTTCAATTTTATTATTTTCAATAATTATATTAATATATAAAATTAATTTTATAAATCAAATAAACTTTATTAAAATAATAATAATATCATCTTTATTAATAAAAACTGGAGCTGCCCCCTTTCATTTTTGATTTCCAACTGTAATAGAAGGTTTAAATTGAATAAATTCATTAATTTTAATAACATGACAAAAAATTGCTCCACTTATATTAATTTCATATTTAAATATTAAATTTATAATATTTTGATCAATTTTTTTATCAATTTTAGTAGGTGCATTAGGAGGATTAAATCAAACTTCATTACGAAAATTAATAACATTCTCTTCAATTAATCATTTAGGATGAATATTAATAAGAATATACTCAAATGAATCATTATGAATTACTTATTTTATATTTTATTCATTTTTATCTTTTAATTTAATTTATTTATTTAATATATTTAAATTATTTCATATTAATCAATTATTTATATTATTTTTTTTTAATAAAACTTTAAAATTTTCATTATTTTTAAATTTATTATCATTAGGAGGATTACCTCCATTTTTAGGATTTATTCCTAAATGATTAACTATTCAATATTTAACTATTAATAATCAATTATTTATATTAACTATAATAATTATTATAACATTATTAACTTTATATTTTTATTTACGATTATGTTATACAACTTTTATATTAAATTATTCTGAAAATAATTGAATTTATAATATAAATTGAAATAATTTTTTAATAAAAATTTATTTATTTATATCTTTTATTTCTACTTTTGGAATATTTTTTATTAGTCTTATATATTATTTAATTTAAGACTTTAAGTTAAATAAACTAATAGCCTTCAAAGCTATAAATATAAGAATAATCTTTTAAGCCTTAATAAATTTATTTATTCCTTCAGAATTGCAATCTAATATCATTATTGACTATAAAGCCTAAAAATTCATATAATTAAAAAGAATAATTCTTATAAATAGATTTACAGTCTATTGCCTAAACTTCAGCCATTTAATCGCAACAATGATTATTTTCAACAAATCATAAAGATATTGGAACATTATATTTCATATTTGGAACATGAGCTGGAATAGTAGGTACCTCATTAAGAATTTTAATTCGAGCAGAATTAGGACATCCTGGAGCATTA
Organism: Volucella bombylans; assembly: GCA_949129095.1. NCBI lineage: Eukaryota > Metazoa > Arthropoda > Insecta > Diptera > Syrphidae > Volucella > Volucella bombylans. Next base: position 4,796 of record OX422146.1, on the reverse strand, counting down.
ATTGGAGATGACCAAATTTATAATGTAATTGTAACAGCTCATGCATTTGTAATAATTTTTTTTATAGTTATACCAATTATAATTGGAGGATTCGGAAATTGATTAGTACCTTTAATATTAGGAGCACCTGATATAGCATTTCCTCGAATAAATAATTTAAGTTTTTGACTACTACCTCCTTCATTAACTTTATTACTAGTTAGTAGTATAGTAGAAAATGGAGCTGGAACAGGATGAACTGTTTATCCTCCTTTATCAACAAATATTGCACATGGAGGAGCTTCTGTTGATTTAGCAATTTTTTCTCTCCATTTAGCTGGTATATCATCAATTTTAGGAGCAGTAAATTTTATTACTACAGTAATTAATATACGATCTATTGGAATTACTTATGATCGAATACCTTTATTTGTATGATCAGTAGTAATTACTGCTTTATTATTACTTTTATCATTACCAGTACTAGCAGGAGCTATTACAATATTATTAACTGACCGAAATTTAAATACATCATTCTTTGATCCAGCAGGAGGAGGAGACCCAATCTTATACCAACATCTATTTTGATTTTTTGGTCATCCAGAAGTTTATATTTTAATTTTACCTGGATTTGGAATAATTTCTCATATTATTAGTCAAGAATCTGGAAAAAAAGAAACATTCGGATCATTAGGAATAATTTATGCTATATTAGCTATTGGTTTATTAGGTTTTATTGTATGAGCTCATCATATATTTACTGTAGGAATAGATGTTGATACTCGAGCCTATTTCACTTCAGCAACAATGATTATTGCTATCCCCACTGGAATTAAAATTTTTAGTTGATTAGCTACACTTCATGGAACTCAAATAAATTACTCTCCTGCTACTCTATGAGCTTTAGGATTTGTATTCTTATTTACAGTAGGAGGATTAACAGGAGTTGTATTAGCTAATTCATCTATTGATATTATTCTTCATGATACATATTATGTTGTAGCCCATTTCCATTATGTACTATCAATAGGAGCTGTATTTGCAATTATAGCAGGATTTATTCATTGATACCCATTATTTACAGGATTAACTCTAAATAATAAATGATTAAAAAGTCAATTCATTATTATATTTATTGGAGTAAATTTAACATTTTTTCCACAACATTTCTTAGGTTTAGCCGGAATACCTCGACGATATTCTGATTATCCAGATGTATATACAACATGAAATGTTATCTCTACAATTGGATCTACAATCTCATTAATTGGAATTATTTTATTTATAATTATTATTTGAAAAAGAATAATTAAACAACGACAAGTAATTTATCCTATACAATTAAATTCATCTATTGAATGATATCAAAATATCCCACCAGCAGAACATAGTTACTCAGAACTACCTTTACTTTCATCTAATTTCTAATATGGCAGACTAGTGCAATGGATTTAAGCTTCATATATAAAGTATTATACTTTTATTAGAAAAATAAATAAATAAATGTCAACATGAGCAAATTTAAATTTACAAAATAGAGCTTCACCATTAATAGAACAATTAACATTTTTTCATGATCATACATTAATAATTTTATCTATAATTACTATAATAGTAGGATATATAATATTTATATTATTTTTTAATAAATTTAATAATCGATACCTACTACATGGACAAACAATTGAAGTAATCTGAACAATTTTACCAACAATTATTTTATTATTTATTGCTTTTCCATCATTACGATTACTTTACTTATTAGATGAAATTAATGAACCAACAATTACTTTAAAATCAATTGGTCATCAATGATATTGATCATATGAATATTCAGATTTTTTAAATATTGAATTTGATTCATATATAATTCCATCTAATGAATTAAATACTAATAGATTCCGTTTATTAGATGTAGATAATCGAATTATTTTACCCATAAATTCACAAATTCGAATTTTAGTAACTGCAGCAGATGTACTTCATTCATGAACTATTCCTGCATTAGGAGTAAAAATTGATGGAACTCCAGGCCGATTAAATCAAACTAATTTCCTTATTAATCGACCAGGACTATTTTTTGGTCAATGTTCAGAAATTTGTGGTGCAAATCATAGTTTTATACCTATTGTAATTGAAAGAATTCCTATAAATTATTTTATTAAATGAATTTCTAATATAAATTAACATTAAATGACTGAAAGCAAGTACTGGTCTCTTAAACCATGTTATAGTAATTTAGCAATTACTTTTAATGAAAAAAATTAGTTAAATACATAACATTAGTATGTCAAACTAAAATTATTATATAAATAATATTTTTTAATTCCTCAAATAGCTCCTATTAATTGATTAAGCTTATTTATATTATTTTTTTTAATTTTTATTTTATTTAATATAGTAAATTATTATATTTACACTCCTTCAATAAATAAAATAAAAAAATCTAATAAAATTAATATATATCCAATAAACTGAAAATGATAACTAACTTATTTTCTGTATTCGACCCATCTTCAAGTATTTTTAATCTATCATTAAATTGATTAAGAACATTTATTGGACTTTTAATTATCCCTTCTATATATTGATTTATACCTTCACGACATCATATTATTTGAAATAATATTTTAATAACTCTTCATAAAGAATTTAAAACATTATTAAATAATCCTAGTCAAAAAGGAACAACACTTATTTTTGTATCATTATTTTCCTTAATTTTATTTAATAATTTTATAGGATTATTTCCTTATATTTTTACTAGAACAAGTCATTTAACATTAACATTAATACTAGCTTTACCTTTATGAATAGCTTTTATAATTTATGGATGACTAAATCATACACAACATATATTTGCCCATTTAGTACCACAAGGTACACCATCAATTTTAATACCTTTTATAGTATGTATTGAAACAATTAGAAATATTATTCGTCCAGGAACTCTTGCAGTTCGATTAACAGCTAATATAATTGCTGGTCATTTATTAATAACTTTATTAGGAAATACTGGACCTTCATTAACAACAATAATAATTACAATTTTACTAATTGTACAAATTTTATTATTAATTTTAGAATCAGCAGTTGCTATTATTCAATCATATGTATTTGCTGTGTTAAGTACACTATATTCTAGAGAAGTAATCTAATGTCAACACATTCAAATCATCCTTTTCATTTAGTTGATTATAGTCCTTGACCTTTAACAAGAGCAATTGGAACTATAACTTTAGTATCAGGTTTAGTAAAATGATTTCACCAATATAATATATCTTTAATTTTAATTGGAACAATTATTACAATTTTAACAGTATATCAATGATGACGAGATGTTTCTCGAGAAAGAACCTTTCAAGGATTACATACTTATTCAGTAACTACAGGACTACGTTGAGGAATAATTTTATTTATTTTATCAGAAATCCTATTTTTCTCTTCATTTTTTTGAGCATTTTTTCATAGAAGTTTATCACCAACTATTGAATTAGGAGCCATTTGACCACCAATAGGAATTTCTCCCTTTAATCCATTTCAAATTCCCCTATTAAATACAACTATTCTACTAGCTTCAGGAATTACTGTAACATGAGCTCACCATAGATTAATAAAAAGAAATCATTCTCAAACCACCCAAGGATTATTTTTTACAGTATTATTAGGAATTTATTTTACCATTTTACAAGCATATGAATATATTGAAGCTCCTTTTACAATTGCTGATGCTGTATATGGATCAACATTTTTTATAGCTACAGGATTTCATGGACTACATGTATTAATTGGAACAACTTTCTTATTAATTTGTTTAATTCGTCACTTAAATAATCATTTTTCAAAAAATCACCATTTTGGATTTGAAGCAGCCGCATGATATTGACATTTTGTTGATATTGTTTGATTATTCTTATATGTATCAATTTATTGATGAGGAGGATAAAATAAAATAATTTATATAATATAAAAGTATATATGACTTCCAATCATAAAGTCTATTTAAATAAATAGTATAAATAATTTTTTCTATTTTTATTATATCATCAATTATTATTATTTTATCAATTGTAGTTATAATATTAGCTACTATCTTATCAAAAAAAAGATATAGAGATCGAGAAAAAAATTCCCCTTTTGAATGTGGATTTGATCCAATATCATCTTCTCGACTACCATTTTCATTAAAATTTTTTTTAATTACAATTATTTTTCTAATTTTCGATGTAGAAATTGCATTAATTTTACCAATAATTATAATTATTAATTATTCAAATTTATTAATATGATCTATAACATCCATTATTTTTATTTTAATTTTACTATTAGGATTATATCATGAATGAAACCAAGGTATATTAAACTGATCAAATTAATTATAAATGTACTTAGGGTTATAGTTAATATAATATAACATTTGATTTGCATTCAAAAATTATTGATTAATTCAATTTACCTTGAATATGAAGCGATTTATTGCAATTAGTTTCGACCTAATATTAGGTAATTTTACCCTTATTCTAAATAATTAATTGAAACCAAAAAAGAGGTCTATCACTGTTAATGATAAAATTGAATTTATAATTCCAATTAAAGAAATATGATATTCAAATAAAAGCTGCTAACTTTTTATTTTAATGGTTAAATTCCATTTATATTTCTAATTTATATAGTTTAATAAAAACATTACATTTTCATTGTAAAAATAAAATATTTTTTTTTATAAATTACTAATAAAAATTACATAATATATTTAAAGATTAAAATAATCTCCCTAACATCTTCAATGTTATACTCTAAATATAAGCTATTTAAAT
>CASBSA010000286.1:0-39240 GCA_949129095.1 Volucella bombylans | reverse complement strand
AAACCTTAGCCTACCTAACCTAAATGCACAATACACACATAAACACACATAGACATTATACACAATCATATACATACATCAGTATACACCTTTGTATACACTGATATATGTATATGTTTCTTAAATGCTAACCTAAACCTATGTAAGCTGGCCATCGCTATTTACTGAGCAAATAGATTGGTCAGCTCTGCCTCATTAGTGAGGCTGTTCCGTAATTGACGGAAACGAAGACGAAACATCTTCTCCGTCATTCAACCACCAGAAATGCTGGTGCTGCCGAACGACATCCCCCTTATCGCGATTCCCCACCGCCATACTGAACCTGAGGCGATCCACACTGCCGTGTGCGACGTCTCTGTTGTAGTTGAGTCGCCTGTCCCCAGCTGTCCGAGCGACATGGAAGATTAACGGCACCGCTGATCTATCCTGGATCAACCCTATCTGATCTAGGTAGAGGAATGCTTCTGGTGGAACGAAACCGTCAGAGCGCACACTCTCGTGGTAAAGGTAATTGGGGTAGTAAGCCCCAGATATCAGGTTATTCGTCGAGGTCATTGCTCTTGCAATGTGCCTTCGAGTCAGCTTAATTACGAAGTTGTCCACTCGTATTAGGTTCGCCCTGTTGTAAAGGACCTCATTAGGATAAAATTTCTTGTACTCCGACTCTGGTGTTTTGTACAAGCGAAGACAAGCCCTAAGGCAAGCCCTCTCAAACACCCGAATCTTTTCCATTAAGCTTGCTCGTACATTGAACCACACGGGACAACCAAATACCAGCATGAGCCTAATAAGGGCCATGTAGCAGATTACCTTTACCCTCGCATCGAGTTGGCTGCTATAAAACAGCCTCTTTGTAAGGGCAAAAGCGCCTTTAGCTCTGGCCAGAGCAGCATCTACATTTTTGCCAAAATACAGAAACTGATCTAGCCAGATTCCAAGGTATCTGACTACATTTCGACAGGCAAGAGGCTGTCCGTGCTGTCCAATGATTGAGAACTTTCGCCAATTTTTTCTGGTATCCCTAGAGGCTCCAGACAACGGCGTCCTAAAGAGAATGGTTTCCGACTTCTGAAAGTTGATTTTCAACTTCCAGTCATCGCAAAATCGTCTTATCTTATCGAAGTCATGCTGTAAGAGAGTATTAATAACCTCGATTTTTGGACCTGTTCTGTACGCTACCAAATCGTCTGCGTACGCAATAGTATGGGGAAGTGAACCTATCAAGTCGCTTGTATAAATGTTAAATAGGATCGGCGAATTTACCGCGCCTTGCTGAAGACCATTTTTAATTTGAAATATTCCAACAGAAGTCACATCACCATTCTTCACGATGAACTGTCTGTTGGTTAGCATATTATAAAGAATGTACAAGAGTGGTTTACTGATCCCCAGCCTAGTCAGCTTATAGAAAAGACCCTCTAACCATACGGTGTCGAAGGCCTTCTCCAAGTCAACAAGGCAGGCACCAGTGCATTGTTTTTTGCCTTTATTCCATTGGATATCGGACACCAGTTTAGACGCTGCATGTGAGATATCATGTCCCGCCTTAAAACCGAATTGATTATCCGGAACTATATGTTTGTCCTCAACCCACCTAGACAGAGCTCTATTGATTACCTTTTCAAAAACCTTACTGATATTCGGAAGGAGACTTATCGACCGGAGATTCGCCGGATTGGATATATCCTTTCCCTTTTTGGGGATAGGTTGAACCACCGCCGTTTTCCAATGCGCTGGATAATGTGCATTATTCATTGCATTATTAAACAGGGTGGTGTAAATGTCCACCGCTTCTAGAGGAAGATGTCGAAGCACGATGTTCGGAATACCATCGGTCCCCACTGATTTCTTAGCCCTGATTGTGTCGAAGATCTCTCGGAGTTCTTCCTTCGAAATGAACGGGGGTATGTCACCCTCTCTGGTCATGACATTATTTGCCATATTTTCGTCGCTGAACCGGGTGAAACCAGAGCCCTCGGATCGCCAGTTCCCTATTTCATTTCGAATGCAGAAGTCGTGCCCCAAGACGCGACTGTCCAGGTCATAATTAGGGCCAATGATATCAATGGCCTTGTATACTTCCTGGAAAGTCGCCCCTATGGTCTCAACCTTCTCCTGCGGATCCTCGATCACAAAGAAGGCGTCATCATCAGCGGCCTCATTTGGATCAATGCCTGCTATTGTCAGTAACCGTTCGTTGTCTGTTGTCCGGGCTATTTTAAGACACTGAAGGTCGTTTTGATTTTTTCTCCGAAATAGTTTATTGATTTGCGGAAACATGTTCGGGTTGCTGGTGTTTATAGCCCGAACCTTGTTGTTCCAATACAAACTTACAGAAGTTCTGTAATTCTCTTTTATTAGCGTTTGAATATTTTTAATCGACGACTTCAGTGTCCTAATCTCCGGGTCTTGTCTGTCAGTTAACTGTCTGTACAAGTTTTTGACTCTTGACAGAAGTCTACTTTTCTGTCGGTGCAGTGCGTCAATAGTAGAATTGCGGAACAGGTCTTCGTTAGTCGTACGTCGATACCGCGGTATTGTATTGTCCATAGTTTGTTTAATTGTCTCGTCCATTTTTATTAGGTAATTGTCGATCTCCTCGTTTGACAAATTCCTATTGGACGGTGGGTGGAGCGTGTTCGAGGAGAGTGCTCTTGTCAAGGTTGCGGAGAAGCGTGTCCATCGAGTCTTACTGTAGTTGTAAGAATATCTTTGGACAAACTGCTCCAATTCCGCAATTTCGTTGGGAACTGTAATTTCGGTGCTAAAACCGCAATGGTCGCTGTCATACACGAATGTGCGCAGACAGTTTAGCGTTTGTAAATTCGTACCTGTCAGTCGTATGCGTTCATCGTACAGCAGTAGATCCAAATAAGACCCGCCTCTGGGAAACGACGGGTTATCCGTCGCTTTAAGACCGAGTCTGTACATGACGTCGTGCTGACCCCACCAATCGAGTAGTAGGTTACCTCTAGTATTTGGCAAATTATTTCCCCAATCTCTGTGTCTAGCGTTGAAATCCCCGCCGATTATAAAATAATTCTCCCCCGATTCCAGCCTCAGAAGTCGAAAAAGCGTGTTGAGCTCTGTAATGAATAGGGTGGATTGTGAAGTATCAGGTGCATAAACAGAGGCCAAGTACAGCCGCTTTCCACTGCGGAGCGGGATGTACACGACGACTGCCTCCAACACCCGGAACCTGCGCAACACGCCCTTGTACACTCTGTGAAATTTTATACCTTCTTTAATGAAGATTGCGACACCACCTCCACGTTTGGATCTGGGCCGGTTTCTTCTTCTAACGATATAATTATTGTACTCCAGTTTGTGCTTATCGGTTAGCTTAGTTTCGCTAGCGAAAAGCACATCAGGAGTTTGGTCTTGTAGCAATTTAAACATTGCGGCTCTTCGTTCAATCCTAATCAGTGAATTAACATTCACCGCAAGGACCTTCAAAGTTTGCTCCACCATGTGCGTACCCATTACGACATGTGTTGCGTTAGGCCCGGCAGCAGCGTGTAGATCTGGTCCACCCGCTTGGCCTGTTCTTGAACCTGCTTTTGCAGCTGAGCCATCTGCCCTTGGATTGCGAGCAAGATGGCTAGCATGTTAGGTGCAGCTTCCGTTGTTCTCGGCGTTGGCGCCGGAGAAGCAACAGTCGCTTGCTGTACCGTAGCCCCCCTACCAGACGCCATTTGGGCGTAGGAAATTTGGGACGTGACGGCTGGTGTTTGAAACCTGATAGGTGAACGTTTGACCTCCACCTTCTGCTGCCGAGCCAGTTTTGCTTTCTTAATGTCAGCGAACTTAGGACAACCCCGATAGTTTGCGGTGTGTCCCACGTTTCCACATAACACGCACGAGAGCTGCGACCTATCGGATGCTCCGTCAACACCCAGAGGACATTCTTCGGAACTGTGGTTCTTAGCGCACTTCACGCATCGAGGCTGCATTTGGCAGTTCGACGCGGCGTGCCCGAACCTCTGGCAGCGAACGCATTGTATAACGCCTTCGCTCCTTTTTAGTTTTTCCCAGTGAACCACCTGGTAGTCTAGGACATTGATACTCCTTAGACTATCCAGACGGCTTTCGGGACTGAGTTGCACCAGGAAGAACGGCAGACTCCGTTTCTCCCGCCTAGCTCTAGCTGTGGTGAATGGCTTTACCCCTACAAACTTGAGTCCTTCGCACTCCTTCTCTTTGAGCAGTGCCAGGATCTCCTCAGGATCAGAACACGGTTCCAACCCCTTCAGCAGCATAGATTGCCGCTTTTCACACTTCGGTGTGAATGAGAAGTGCTCCGTCGTCGTTTTCCTCAGGAGCTCTTTCACTTTCACGTAGCCCTCCACTGTATTACAGTGGATGGCATGGCGATCGTTCCCCAATCTCTTTATATTAAAATTATTCCCAATGAACAACTTACACAGGTCCTTGGTTTCATTTACCTCTAATTTATAGGTGTTGATAGGAGGCACCTTCTCCTTCTTCTTCTGTTGCTGCTGCTGCTGCTTCTGTTGTTGTTGTTGTTGTTGTTGTTGTTGTTGTTGTTGGTGTTGCTGCTGCTGCTGTTTTTTCAGCTGCTGTGGTTTCAGCTTTTGTTGTTTTTGCAGCTGTTGATGTTTCTGCTCTTGGATGCTGGTTTTTATATTATTGATTGCTTCATCTTCGTCTTCCGACTCAGATGAAGCTAGAGAGGCAAAGTTGTTATTGCCCCCCTCATACTGGACCGCAACTTTATCGCCATCCAACTCACTTATTTTTTTTTTTCTTAAATTAGGAGGGGTTCTCAACCCACTCCTTCTCTTGACGGCTTTCGCCATGGCACCAGCAACCGTATTGTTGCCTTTTATAAGTCCCGTTATGGGGAGAGCGGAACGCTCTCTATCACTCATCACGTGATTCTTTTTGCACTATCACTTGTTTATTTGTAATGGAAAATAAAAAGTAAAAAAAAAAAAAAAACCAAATGTCTTGGGCTGGGAATCGAACCGCGCCTCACCCAATTGTGACTCCGATTCCGCTACTACTGGGCTAACCGGGTCCCCACACAATATGTGTCTAAATAAAGTTCTGATATATTTTCACTTGTCGAAAGAGAAAAGTCGAAACACATCCGCACTCTACAAAAGTCAGTGAACGACTGAGAGTCTCGTCGGTCAGTGAACTGTCTGTACAAGTTTTAAAGTCTTGTCAGAAGACTACTTTTCTGTCGGTGCAGTGCGTCCATAGTAGGATTGTGAAACAGGTCTTCGTTAGTCGTACGTCGATACCGCGGTATTGTAGTGTCCATAGTTTGTTTAATTGTCTCGTCCATTTGTTTTATGTAATTGTCGATCTTCTCGTTTAACAAATTCCTATTGGACGGTGGGTGGAGCGTGTTCGAGGAGAGCGCTCTTGTCAAAGTTGTGGAGAAGCGTGTCCATCGAGTCTTACTGTAGTTGTAAGTATATCTTTGGACAAACTCCTCCAATTCCGCAATTTCGTTGCGAACTGTAATTTCGGTGCTAAAACCGCAATGGTCGCTGTCATACACGAATGTGCGCAGACAGTTTAACGTTTGTAAATTCGTACCTGTCAGTCGTATACATTCGTCGTACATCAGTAGATCCAGATAAGACCCGCCTCTGGGGAACGACGGGTTATCCGTCGCTTTAAGACCGAGTCTGTACATGACATCGTGCTGACCCCACCAATCGAGTAGTAGGTTCCCTCTAGTATTTGGCAAATTATTTCCCCAATCTCTGTGTCTAGCGTTGAAATCCCCGCCGATTATAAAATAATTGTCCCCCGATTCCAGCCTCAGAAGCCGAAAAAGCGTGTCGAGCTCTGTAATGAATACGGTGGATTGTAAAGCCTCAGGTGCATAAACAGAGGCCAAGTACAGCCGCTTTCCACTGCGGAGCGGGATGTAAACGACGACTGCCTCCAACACCCGAAACCTGCGCAACACGCCCTTGTACACTCTGTGAAATTTTATACCTTCTTTAATGAAGATCGCGACACCGCCTCCACGTTTGGATCTGGGCCTATTTCTTCTTCTAACAATATAATTAGTCTTCTCTTGATTGTCGTGGGGTGCGCTTCTCAAAGAAACTCTAAAAATCATTCAAAATGAATTGTTCCGTGTGTTCTCAGAAGATTGATCGAAATAGTACTTCTAAAATAAACTGTAGTGACTGTAAAAATTTCTTTCATCATGCTTGTGTAAATATCACCGAACAAGACGTGGAATACATTAAATCAAGTGGTAATTTATTCCGTTGCGATAAGTGTGGAGTGCTAAGACGCCGGTCTCTCCATTTGCCTGCTGTGACTGATTCCATGCAAAACAACAACACTGCACAAGCACCAGCCGTAGCTAAAATTCCAAAAATTCAAACAAAGGGCAACAAGCAACAATCAACGGCAACCTTCTCATCTTCACCTACTCATATCGGCGACAAAGAATGTGAATATACACTTCAGATGATTTACATTAAGCTCACAAATTTGGAAAAAATAAACCAACAGTTCTTGCTACAGCTAAATGAGTTACGTACAGAAAATGCAGAACTCAAAACAAAAGTTAACAGACTGGAAAGCAGACTAAATTGGCAACAGCAGCAGCATCTTGAAAAGTGCATCGATATTGTTGGTGTTTCAGATGTCAATGACAATAATGCACTTGACAAAGTAAAGCAACTTTTTACCAAAGCTTTGTCTATGGATGTCCCTGACAACCAAATCGATAAATGTTTCATCAAAAGAGTTCACACTAAAGAAGGTAACTCTTCTCTAATGAAAACAAAATCTACAATTTGTGTCAAATTCTCCGACTTAACAACGAAACAACGAATTATGAGAGCAAAGAGGGCAAACAAAAAAAATCTCAACACACGAGCGACTGATGTCGATGGCGTAGGTGACAGTGGAAGCGTAAACAACAACAACAACAAGGGAAACAGCATTTATTTAAATGATTCTCTTACTAAGTACACTCAGGCGCTGTTTATGAAAACAAAAGAAATGGCACAACAGAAAGGCGTTAAATTCGTATGGTATAGTAATAATCAAATTCTCATGAGAAAGGTTGAGGGTGGAAAAGTAACTTCGATTAAATCTTTTAATGATCTTGCACTTATTTAATATCGAATTTGAATTGCTCAAACGATGTAAGTGATTTAATCGAAGACTCTTCTGCCCTAGAACCTAGTAATGCCAACTGTGATATTATCTTTAAATCTAGTTCATACTGCGATGACAAATTTTTTGTTGTGCATCAGAATGTCAGAAGTTTGAGAGAAAACTTTACGTCTCTTGTAACGCATATTGATTCTTTCGCGTGCATTCCAGATATTATTTTTCTTTCTGAAATATGGATTTACAATTTTGAAAAGAGTGATTATGTTATTCCCGGTTTTAATTTCTTTGCTAATACGAATGATAATTACGCTGCAGGTGGTGTTGGGTGTTTTTTAAAAGAGGGTTACCAGATTCAGGAAGTTTTGTGTGTCGATTTTGTAAGTGCGGATGTCTTAAAAGTTTCTATTGTAGTTAACAATGAAGTGTTCGTTTTTTTGTGTGTATAGGCTGCACATGTTTAATGTTTCCATGTTTATGAAAGAGTTTTCTGATCTTTTAATTAAAGTAAAATCTAAAAATCTAATTGTTATTGGGGATTTCAACATTAACAATTTAGATAGTAATGAAACTGTCTCAACATTTAGCCTTATTAGCTGCGCATGGCCTTAATTCTTTTATTAATGAGCCTACTAGGATTGCGTCAGGTAGTTGTTTGGATCATATTAATGGGCGATTCAAATGTGCTTCATCTAGCAAATGTGAGAAATGTGTTTTTAATTTGATGATCACAGACCATTGTATGACAGGACTCCTTGTAGAAACGTTTTGTAGGAAGAATAGCAATTGTTCAAAACCACTGAACAATATTATGAAAATTAACTTTAGTAGACTCAGAAACAATCTACTTTGTGAGTTTTGGGATGATGCCTATTCGTGTAGTGATGTTTCGAATTCGTACGCAGTATTTATTGAGTGCCTTAAGAAGCATATTTATAATTGTTGCTCTTTCTTACCTCAAAAAAAATTAAAAAAAAAGACTCAAGCCCTGGATCTCTAGATACTTAGTAAATAAAGTCAATAAAAATAAATAAACTTAGAATGAAATGCTTTCGATACCCTAGTAATGTGAATTTTAAAAGGAAATACACTAAATTGTGCGCTGAGCTGAAAAAGAAGATTCCATTTTGTCGTGATACCTATTACCGAAATTGTTTTGATTTTGCCAAAGGAAACCTCAGATACGAATGGAAATTAGTGAACAGTTTACTAAATAAATCTTCTTTCACAAAAATACCTACATCTTTGCGTACCTGTAATGGTTTAATCTCTGACAAAAAACAAATCGCTGAAGCATTTAATGACTACTACACAAATATTGTCAGTAGTTTACAACCCTGTCAAATATACTCATCTTGTGCTCTCTGTATGTGTGCTGAACCGTTTCAAAGAAAAAGCTTTGGTTACAAACCTATAACATCGCTTGAATTATTCGAAGCTATTCGCTGTTTAAAAAATACTAATTCATGTGGCGCAGATGGTATCTCAAGTATCATTCTTAAAAAAATTGCTTGGTTCATAGTGGATGTCTTAAAGGACATCTTCAATGGCTGCGTTTTTGCAGGGGTTTTTCCTGATGAACTCAAGCGTGCCGATGTTATACCTTTGTTCAAAAAAGGTTCTGCAGTTGAACTGTGCAATTACAGGCCTATTTCCCTCCTCCCTGTGCTAAGTAAAGTCTTTGAAAAACTAATGAAAGACAGAATAGTGCAGTTTTTAGATATAAATAATTACTTTAGTTCTAAACAGTTTGGCTTTCGGAAAGGAAAATCTACTGAAGATGCTCTACTGCAGTTCTGTGCCCAAACAATGAATAATTTTGATGGTAAAAGGTGTACAGCTGGCTTGTTCATTGACATTACCAAAGCTTTTGACATGGTCAATCACGATATTTTGTTGGGTAAACTGGAAAAAGCTGGATTTCGTGGCTTTATGCTTGATTGGTTAAAGGTCAAAATAGGTCACAAAGTGTGAAGATTGATGAGATAAGGAGCGAAATAAATTTGTTTAACCTGGGTGTTCCCCAAGGCTCGGTCTTGGGTCCAATTTTATTTCTCATCTACATTAATTCACTATTTGCACTTGATTTTAAAGGCTCACCAACTGCCTTCGCGGATGACATAGCTTTTTCATATGGTAAGAGTAGCCCTTTGGAACTCGTTGCTGACATAAATTGCGATTTGAATTTGTTGAGAATCTGGTTTGAAAAACATAAGTTGCTAATTAGCTCCAAAACAAAAATTATGTATTTCACTTTGTCATCAGTACACAGCTTCGGAGCAAATGTCCACTTTCATGCACCCGAGTGTCAAAAATTAAAATTTTTCAATTGCAATTGCATTAATAAACCTACTACTCCCACTTTTTGTAGTACTCTTAGTTGTAATGATAAATGTTTTCTTATCGAGAAAGTAGATGAATATAAATATCTAGGTCTTACTATCGATTCCAATATGAGCTTTTCGAATCACACGGATTCTCTGAGGAAGTATTTCCGTTCCACACTGAGATACTTCTATTATTTGCGTAATGTCTGTTCCACAATTCTTCTAAAGAAAATCTACTATGGGATTTTTCAGTCAAAGCTGCAATATGGAATTTCCTGTTGGGGAGGTACTTATCTTAGCAAAATACAACCTCTATTAGTTTTACAGAAGCATATAATAAGAAAGTTATGTCAAAAACATGTTAGATACCCTAGTTTTCCTTTGTTCTGTGATCTTAAAATCCTTCCTGTTCGCCATCTGTATTGTTTTAAAGTATTGAAGTTATTCTTTATGAAATCAGGTAATCGGAATTTTAGATTAATTTCTAATTACAATTTACGAGGTAATTTTTCGTACTTGTTACCTGTTCAATTTGCTCGTACCACTGCATACCGTAATTTCTATTCCGTTTTGTCATTTCGCCTCTTTAATAAACTTCCACAGTCTATCAGGGCAATAGCAATACCTGGAATGTTTTTAAAATGTCTAAAAAACTGGCTTCTGAACCACAACTACGCTAGCTTAGAATCTGTTACTTTTGACATTCTGATTTAACTTTAACTTAAACTCATTTGTCTTCTTTAATCTTTCTTAATTTATGAATTTAATTGATTTTTTTTTCGTCATCCTGCTTCTTTTGTTAATTGGTTTTTATTGTGAATTACCTTTGTTGTTTATGGCCACCCCATCATAAACTTTATTATTAATG
Organism: Volucella bombylans; assembly: GCA_949129095.1. Lineage (NCBI taxonomy): Eukaryota > Metazoa > Arthropoda > Insecta > Diptera > Syrphidae > Volucella > Volucella bombylans. Next base: position 28,926 of record CASBSA010000286.1, on the reverse strand, counting down.
TAAATAACTGATTAAGTGACATTCAAAACTATTTCACTACTTTTGTTAGTAAAATACAGAATGTCTCAACATTTCATATAAATAAGTTTTGTGCGTTAAACTAGTTTTAACATTTTTTTTTTAGTGAATTGTACTTGAATTATACTCGGAATACTATATGAAATAAAATTATCTATCTATCTATCTATCTATCTATCTATTATTGTACTCCAGTTTGTGCTTATCGGTTAGCTTGGTTTCGCTAGCGAAAAGCACATCAGGAGTTTGGTCTTGAAGTAATTTAAACATCGCGGCTCTTCGTTCGATCCTAATCAGTGAATTAACATTCACCGCAAGGACCTTCAAAGTTTGCTCCACCGGCAGCAGCGAGGAGATCTGGTCCACCCGCTTGGCCTGTTCTTGCACCTGCTTTTGCAGCTGAGCCATCTGCCCTTGGATTGCGAGCAAAATGGCTAGCCTATATAGAATTACTATCAATAACAAATGATCACATGGTGGAGATCAGATTTCAAATTTCATGCTGCCATAATGCCCCCATTCAGTACATGCTACATTTTCGGCCATATATATCCACTGCATAAACAGTGCTTATTTTCCTACAGTGTGGAAAAAGTCAAGGATTCTACATACCTATAGCTAAAAAGCAAAGGACAAGGCGTGTAAAGAAATTCCGTCCTATTTCATTGCTTTCCAATGTGGGAAAATTTTCTGATCGAGTCCTATCAGAAGCCGTACATAATTTTTGCGAGGATATGAATGTCATTCCAAATAATCAGTTTGGTTTCAGAAAGGGGCATTCGACGGAACATGCCTCTTTTGTTCTATGCAACAAGATAGTACATAACCTGAAGCAAAAAAAATGTATTGTTGCATTGGACATAGACTTACAGGCGGCTTTTGATTCTATTTGGCACACAGGAATGATTTTTAAGTTACTTAACCGTAACATTCCTTTTCCTATCAATCAAATGATTGCTAACTTCCTAAGTTCAAGAATCGCCTGAATATATATTGGTTTCGAAGTATCTGACGAATTTGCTGTCATTTCGCGTGTTCTCCAGCGATATATACTTGGACCAAAGCTGTTCAAAATATTCCTTCATGATTTTCCTTTTAACAATCAGATGGCGAACGAGCCAGGAGCCATTTTTTATGCTGACGACACCATTATCCTAGCTAGTGATGTAAGACCTCATGTTGGTCTAAATAAAATTAGAAACTACATATCCGCTTTAGATTCCCATCTTAGTTCTTGGGGCCTAAGTATAAATACAGGAAAATGTGGACTGACTTGCTTCAAAAATGCTTACGGAAAAAAACATCGGTTAGTCGTGAAAGAAAGTAAAACACTCTCCTGACATATTCTTGAGAGTCGAATACCCCTTCAGACAAAGACGAAGTACTTGGACATTCATCTACACAATATATTTGAATTTAATTAACACGCAAGAAAATTCTGAGCAGGGTAAAGGCAGCTACTATCTTTTGTGGGGGCTTAAGCCCCCATTTATTTGGCTTAATACAAGCTTAAAAACTATGGTTTAGCTATATCTAAGACTTATCACTTCGGGCGAACGTCAGTGATGTATAATGATCTCGTGACCTACGTTCTGCACAATTCTTTGGACCATCTTTTAACGAAGCCAAGTGATGAGTTTGCTTTAGTAATTATCTCATCAATATACGAGAGGAAATTAAGCTCCCTGTCGCATAATATGACAAGATCGCGGATAGACTCAACAAGGATATAGGTTGGCCGTGGAGAAGTTTAATTCGGGGAGAATGTGAGAAGGTAATCGATTGACATTTGGTGACAATGAGTTCTAAGCAATTCTTGATACACCAGGTAGAAAAACGATTTAGATCTATTTGAAGGAGGCTGGAGTCATGTTGTGAGGAAATAAGCTGAAATAAGCTGTTATAAAGTCAACTTCTTTACTACTTTCTGATGCTGAGAGTAGAGAGGACACGAATTCGAAGAGATTAGTGGTACTTGATCTACCTTTCAGAAAGCCGTGTTGATTAGGGGAAATAAGATATTTGCATTGGGAGCTTAAGACTGCGTACAAAATGCTTTCGAAAAGTTTGAGTATATGTGAAAGTTTCGCTATATGGCGGTAAATAGTGACTTCGCTCCTTAATCTCTTTTTGTGTATCAGTGTTATGTAAGAAGATTTCCATATACATGTGCGGAAATTCACCTTAAGGGAATGATAACTGGAAAAGATTTGGAAGGGATCGGAAAGGAATACTTCTAAGAAATATGGATGGAAGACCATCTGGGCCGGGTAAATGTTCATCTTTAAGTTGTTGTAATTTATTTTCTATTACTGTATGGCCAAAACTTTGAGAAATATAGGGGGCAAGGGGGAAGTTAAGTAGGTATTTGAAATAACAGGGATCTGGTACCCGAAAACAGCAAGGTCGTCTGAGACTTTTTGGGGAGAAATATTGAAAGTCTAATAGAACTTGATATATAAGTTCCTCAAATTTCTAAGGTCAGTAGGGAGTCCTGCCTGCTATATGGAGACCATGACGCTTCTTTTAGTTTTTCCCTCATAACAAACTGAGTGGGATTTGTCATGCAGATACGCTACAAGGAAACGTATATTTTCGTACGTCTTTTTTTCTCTAAGCCTAAAAAGTGCATAACAACATTCTGTTGTGTCAAAAGTTTGTTGAGTTATTTTAACTGTGGAAGGCAGAAGGAGGACAAAAATGGGGCTAGTGGTCGAAGATATTGAGGGCGAAGCAGTGATAAGTGAAGGGGCATTAGACACATTTTCAGATGAGGTATTTATAATATGAAATTGGGATATTTAGCCCCGGTTTTGAGATCGAAATTTGGGAAATAATTAGGGAAAGGCGTGCGTGTTAGGGGTTGAATGCTAAGGGCTTGAAGGGTTAATTCGAAAGAGACATGTTGACGTTTGGGCTTGGATTGGGGTGGAATAAATTGAGTAGGAGTATGGGTGGGAGGCTTAAAATTATTAAAAATTGGAGCGGGGTTTGTTGTGGGAAGAAAAGTTTCCTCTTGGCAAATTGGATTTACTTGCTAACTTGTTAGCTGGTTTAGATATGATGGACTGCTTGACTTTACCCTGCTTCTTGGTCGTATTTTCCAACCACTTGCAGACAGGCATCTTACCAAGATTGAAATTGTTGCTGGCTGGATTATGGAATAACAATTCGTATTTGGCTGGAAGATTGAGCTTTAAGCTGCACTCGTCTCTGTGGTGAGATGTTCGAAGCAAATTGCAATGGCTAATGGTGATGCCACATCTCTTTTCGAAGAAATTTGAGATCCAATCAACGTCAGCGTTTGGTGGGGCGCCTTTGATAAGAAGTTGAAGTTGCCATTCGGAAGGTGTCCAAGTTGAATTAAAATGATTGATAAGCTTCCATGGGGCAGCGATTGGAGGAGCTGACATAGATGTATTCTCTGTTATCAAGTTGGAAGAAACTTCACAGGAATCAACCCATTGACCGTAAGCAGATGACTTATATGTGGATGTGAGAGTGATTCAACTTCAGGTTCCATTAATTCAGCCATGAGCGATGTATTATAGGGAACATTCTGGTAACGCTGCGGTTGTGTCAAGGATTTTGCTGTTTATTGTTGTGATGTGATGTTCCATATCGCATACGAGGGATCGAGTCACGGTAAGTTCATCACTAACATCGTTCACTTTGTCGAAGACAACTTCAAGAATAGGATCAGATTGTTTAGAAGAGAGTTGGTTGTATATTTCCAGTACTGGAAATGAATGTCAATGTCGTCACGCAGGTAGCTTATCAACTCGGATTGGATATAACCTGCGATATAACCTGCGCAGAACAGATAGCTTTGAGTGACATCAAACATCAAACACCTTATCCAGGTGAGTTTCTTCCTTCCTGGATCTCATGGAGTCTAACTCGATTAGACCAGCAATTTGTTTATCCATGTGCTTTACTTTGGATTTTATCGGCTGAGTTCTGTACTGAGTTACGTAACTCTTCTACACTTTTAACACTGCTTTATTTTTCGCGACTGCGTTCTCGTAGGAGTCATTTGCATCTCTTAGACATTTTATTGCCAAAAGCACGTGCGAAAGTGAGATACTCTTGCACTCATCACAGGAGAGAAGGAGGTTATTGGAGAATTCTTTGATAAACACTGTATTTTTTTTTGTTTAACCCGACACAAACTGCATGAGAGCCCTTCCCACAGATGGCCTTGCAAGCTACTTAGTCAGCATTGTTGTCATCGATTACACAATTGGCAGTTCTGCAAGACATATTTAAAATTTGAAGTGGATGATGTTGTATTAAACACATGGTCTGATAGATAAATTAGTTAGGTCAGTGAGGGTATAAATATAGGTGAAATTATTGTTTTTATTTACTTTTTGTTTGTTTTGTACTGTTTGGTAGCAATTTATATAGATAGAGGCTTTGCACTGAAATCTGACAGTAGACAAAAAAAATTAATGAATTCGAGCACTGGGGGTTAAGAATCGGAAAATGAAATTTGACGAAAATTAGAACTGAAAACTAAACAGAATAGGAAGAACAAGAAAAACTCGTCTGACTTGTTTGAGTAACTGTTTTCACTGTGTCCATACGTCCATACTGAAGCAGTTGCTTTCATCTAAACATCCGTCGCAAAATATTATACTGCTACTATTTAAAACCTTAATTAGACCAACCTTAACATATGGCTTTAGCTCTTGGTTTACCATATCACATTCAAGCTTTTGGAAGACAAATCCTAAGATATTGCAGTGGTAAATTTTGAAGACCAAATATAAAATTGATTTCTAACAAGATTTTGTACAAGTTGACCCGAGTAGCACCACTTATGGCTTACATGACCTTCAACTTGCAGAAAATTCTGCAATGCGCGGATTCTCACCCTAGTACCCCGCTACACTACGCTATAATACTATACTCCCACCCCATAAGCAACACTTACATCTTCCAAACAGCAACAATCAACCCTTGTATCTGCCAATAGCAACAGTACATCATACCCATCATCGAGACACAAAGTCCAGAATAAGTGACTCTCATACCAACCCAACTGGAGAATCCTCTTTACGCTGCCATAAGAGAAAAGGAAAACTGTAGATACACAAAGATACTTCACTGCATTCACCCCGAAATGTGTTATATAGGTCAAAGCCAAAATGCCGATTCGACAATAACAACACAGGGCAGGCATCAAGTGTCGTTGCACTGCGGCAGCAAGTCGTTGTATGCAAAATGGATCGAATTACCGACCGATCGTACGAACGATAGTGGGCGCCAACAAACTGTAATTAAGTCAACATGAAAGGGTAACTGACTGGGACACGTAGGACACTTAAGTCGAAAATGCGGACTCCCCAAATCGGTGAGTGAAAAATTCCTTTTGGGTATTGCAAAGTTGAATTATATGGTTTTTAGAGAAGATAACGTCTGAAAATACATTTCCTCTAGCTCTTTCAATTTCTTGGATTTCGTCCGGATCGAAATCCTCAATCTTGGATTGCTCAGCTTTAAAGCATGTGAAGGATGCCTCAATACGGGTCTGAAGTTCTTCCAAAGATGTTATTGAAATGTCGGGAAACACACGATGTTCAAATTCCGTAGCTTTTTTACTTTACGTTTGGCTTGCATTTTCTGACGGCGCCATGATGAAACAGGAATGCAATTCCAAATGAAACGATTTAAATGAGGAAAAAGGCGAAACGTTATCACGTGGGGTCATGAATGTTTATAATTCAAATGGTTTTTGCCATTTGTGTAGTGTAAAGGCACGGCCTTTATATATTTGTAAAAAAAAGGAAAAATTTAAAAAAATATTTTATCGGTGTAGTTTATTAAGTAGTCTGCACGGCAGGAGAGTAAAAACCAAATAGGCGGATACGAAGGAAAAGAAAATGGGAAGTCGTTGTCATGAACCTCACATCCTATTTAACAAATGACCAGAAAGAATTGACGAAAATTATCGATCGTTGGGCAATACGGTCAGCCAATTGCTTGTCGAAATTGTAGTGAGATACCTTGGGATCTGGCTAGACCTATACCTATATTTCAACAAGAATGGAGATGCTGCTCTCGCCAGAGCCAAAAGTGTTTTTGCCCTTACAAAGAGACTGTTTTATAGCAGCCAACTCGATGCGATTGTGAAAGTTATCTCCTACATTGCCCTCATCCGGCCCATGCTGGTATATGGGTGTCCCGTGTGGTTCAACGTGAGAGCAAGCTTAATGCGAAATATTCGGGTGTTTCAGAGAGCTTACCTTAGGGTTTTTCTTCCTTCACCTTTACAGAGCACCAGAATCGGAGAACATGAAATTCTATCCCAATGAGGTTCTATACAACAAGGTGAATCTAATAAGAGTTGACAACTTCGCTGTTGAGTTGGCTCGTGGGCATATTCCAAAAGCAATAAGGTCATATCCAACAACTTTATATTGTGCCCCCTGAAGCGTTCCTCTATCTTGATATGAAAGGACTAATCCAGGATAGGTTTGCGGTGGCGCTAATCTTCCACGCAGCTCGTGCAGTTGGTGCGGGGCAACGGAACTACGACAGAGGCAGTATTGAACGTCTGAAGTTTAGTAGGGCGGTTTCAAAACGCGATAAAAAAAATCCGATTCTTTAGTCGTTTCCTTTAAGTACGGATTAGCCTAGTTAGAAGACAAAGTGGGCCATATTTTCCTTGCTATGTTTAGCAGATGGCCGACTTACATAGGGTTGGGTAGTTTTAAGCTAACCTTAGGTTAGCTAAAAATTAGGTTAGCAACTTGAAGTTTGCTAACAATTAGAATAGATTAGGTTGTATAGTTAGGCTAAATAGTTTAAGGTTTAGTATAACTTAGCATAGGTAGTGCATAGTAGTGAGTAGTTTATGTCAGAGGTATAAGTTTTATATAAATACAAAAAAATTCTCATTTACTAATTTTTTTTTAAATACTTAGTATTTTCTTAGTTTAACTAGATGTTGTAATTATGATTGAAAATGATAAATTAGATATAAGACATAAAAGACATCAAATAAAAATGTAGTTTAGGTTAGAATAAGTTAGAATAAGTTAATGAAGTTACGTTAAGCTAGCTTTGAAGCATTTTGTCTGTCAGCATGTAAGTATAGTCAACTTAAGAGAACAAAATAAACTTCATTAAAAATAAAAAATGAAATGAAATTAACCCTTCCAAAGTGTAGGTAGAGACGTGAGTTGTGTCTAGACGTAATGATCTCGACAGAAGCATTGTCTAAGCCCACAAAAAGAGAAGAGCAGTCCTTGTTTTCCCGATTCTTTCACTCCCTGTGAGAGTAGATTTTTCACTTTTCAGTGTCGAGTTCAAGGTTCTGGGTATGAAGACGCATCAAAACATCCCCCGTTTCCCCACAAAAAATGACACGCGACAGTTTGGGCTGTCTGAAAACCTCGAAAGTTTTTAGTTTCTAAGGGTGGCATTTTCTGCACAGACTTGCCCAACAATTCAAAAGTTTTCTGCGTGGAGCATTTCATTGTAAGTGTTCTGCTTTGACTAGCTCCCACAGATGATTGACACAGTGTTTGCACTCAGAGTCGCTCAGACTGTTCTCATTGCCAGCTTTCCAAATTCGAAGCACCAGAAAGGAGATAGCGGCATGGCTTTAGTTAAGCGGATGTCGTCCCCTTTGGCGTTTCGGGGTTTTCTTTGTGGTTGCTTTTACAGCGACGACCAAATTCCTTTCACCATGACTGCAACTTATGCTGGCTGCAACACAGGTTTCCGCCGGGTCTTGTGCGCTGAGAAAGGCCTCACCGGAGCTGTTTCTCAAAGGGGATTTCACATCATTTGCCGACTTTCGTCCACCAGAACCACCACCTTTGCTGGTTGTAGCACTGGTCTTGTCTGGATAGCGAGTTCTTGTGAAACCACTGCTTGTTTTTGTCATTGGGTTTGACCGCTTCATGCGACTTCCGTTCACCGGAATGGTAGCCTTTGTTGGTTGCAGCACCAGTTTCACCGGGGCTTCGTGCGTATCAATCGACAGAGGGAATGTCGAAAACATTCTTGCTCTTGACCGTGTTCGGGACAGAGAAAAGGGCTCAGTTTCAGATCCAAGAGGTTGGTCGGCTTCCAGGTATCCGGATACCTGGTGACCTCCGGACTAACTAGTCTTATCAGAATACAGCGGATCTCTGTACAGATGGACCACCCTTTCTCCGCTACTCGTGGATTATAAATGGATAAATTGTCAAAAAAAAACCCGAGAACAGTACTCTTTTAAAACCGGGCGGTAGAACGGTGACGGCACCGACTACCGGCAAAATTTCTGCATTACTGAGCGGAGGTAAAACTATGGCAGGTGCTCTTCTAAAAGCAAACGTAACGAGTAAAAATCCAAACCTTAAAGGAGTTGACAAGTCATGGTCATATCACTTCCTTCACGCATAGCAGACGAAAGTTCGTGGTAGGCCAAGGCGTACCCTTAAAGGAGAAATCAGGGGCTCAGCCGCTCTACATCAGACGCAGATATGCTTTACGCACTATCAAAACCTTTGGATCTAGAGTTCTCTCTACCCTAGCTCGGTTACGGGTAAGCCGTTTCCGTGATAATCAGTCCTTCGTAGTCCTTTTTACGGGTGTATAGTTCTTTTCTGGTTTGTCTATTGGTGTGTTTCTCGTCTTCGATCTGCTGATTTAATATTGTTGTTCGTGTTCTCATCCACGTTCTCGTTTTTATTCACTTGTTTTCGTGTATTTCTCGTCCTCGGTTGGCTTATTCAATTTTGTTGTCCGTGTTCTCGTTCTCATTATGTATTTTTACTCTGTTTTATTTTAAAATTAATTTTTTTATTCCTTTGTCGTAATTGTTTTTAGTTTTTCTTTTTTTTGTTCTCTTTTTCTATGTTGGCTTTTACCAGTAATACTATAAGCTAACGAATGAGTTTACCGCGCTTTTTGGCCATCGCCGGCTTTCATACACACACATACACATGGGGTTCCGTCAATTCAGCTGTTAGAGCAAAGGGAATCACATCCAGAGCTCCAACAGCTTCTCACCGAATCCCCACACACCTCGACGTTCTATGTTTGTGGTTAATGTTTGCTCGTTCTGTTTGTTTTGTCGTCCAAGTGATTGCTTTGGTTCGAAGTCAGCCCTCTGACCCGAAACCAGAGCCAAGGTTGAGAGCTTGAATTGAGATCACCGGATAGGGAGGAAAACTTATTTTACTAGGGGTACCATGGGGAGGGGGCGCAAACCCAAAATATGGGCCAAAAGAACGACCGCGGGGAATTGTGGGCTTTCCTTTACAATTTTGTATTTAACTTTTTGTCGGGGAAGGGGGGTTCTTTACATGTTTATCACGCTGAAGCAAACAATATCAGATAGCTTGGACTCTCGGCCATTGCCGTAGTTGTGTTGACCTCTGGGGACAACAAGGGGGCAGACCGTTCATCCGCAAGAGTCCCAAGGCCCTCCGCTCTATCCGGGGTACCTATATGCTCATCTCTGGATTGGTAGGCCGAGGGAGGGAACTGGATACAAAGGATCCAGTGAATCCTACCTGTAACGTGGCATTCAGAGCATGACAGGAAGAAAGAAAAGAAGGGACAACACAAGAAGAGGGAGGAGAAAGGAAAAGGTTAACCGACAGCAGATGGACAAGGGACTGGACAATTTTTGGGGCGTGATTTGCACGCAGCAACTTGTTCTTATATACCACGTTATATAATCGAATTTAGACAACACATAAAACTTACATATCCTTACACATAGACTTAAGTTAAACTAGTATTTAAGTGTACTGATTAATTTTAAGCAGCCAAACTGTGAAACTATGCCGGGAGCAAGCATATATAATAATGTTCTCCAAAAAGAAAAAATATGTTTATAGTTGAAATTTATATTTTAAATAAAACACATTTAATCCATATTTAAATCAAATTGCTAAGCCAGATTAGATTAATTAAGTCGGCTAGTCGAAAAAATAAAAACCAAATCAATGCAATCAAACTGCAATTTTATGTGTTTCTATAAACATAATTGAATTGATAATTAATTTTTGTCGTATAAACATGTAATTCTTTAAAAAAAATGTGTTGTACTGCCGACTAGAATTTCACATGAGGAGGAGAAAGGAAAATTGTTTTGTAGTGGTTTGAAACTCAGATGAAACTCTCCCCAGGGGTGGGGGTCCGAATAGGACGGAGAGTTTTTTCTTCACTCAGAGTGATTCGACGGTTATAATTCACACTTTTTTTTTGTGCTTGAAACTCTACAACAGCCAAATCTACGTGTCAGTGTTATGCCTTCACACGCAGAATTTTTCTTTCTGAGTTCCAATTACATACATACATGAAAAACTTGAAAGACTTGTCATGGGTAGGGCCTTGACCCTCCGAGTGAGAAGCGATTCTAGTACCACTACACCACGGCTTGGCCTTGATGTGATACTGGAAGGCCCAAGGAGATTAAAGTGTTTTTAGTTTTTTGCCTTTAGGAAGCCGGTACGGTTTCCTCAAAGGATCTCTGGCGCTTAGGGAAGACCTTCAAGAGGAGTGTATAATCCGTCTTTAAGGATGTTGTTAGCTCACCCTACTTTGCTGTTTCTGTCCACAGTTCTCTCTACCTCCGGAATAGATCCAGAAGTTTTTATAGTGCGTAAAGCATTTCGGCGTCTGATATAGAGCATTTAGATGATTCCGCCAAGGCGTACCCTGGCCTACCACGAACTTTCGTCTGCTAGGCGTGAAGGAAGTGATATGACCATGACTTGTCAACTCCTTTAAGGTTTGGATTTTTACTCGTTACGTTTGCCTTTAGAAGAGCACCTGCCGCAGTTTTACCTCCGCTCAGTAATGCAGAAATCCCAAGGTATCTGACTAAAATTCCGACATGCAACTAGCTGCCCGTGTTGTCCAATGATCTATAATTTTCGCCAATTCTGGTCATTTGTTAAATAGGATGTGAGGTTCATGACAACGACTTCCCATTTTCTTTTCCTTCGTATCCGCCTATTTGGTTTTTACAGTCCTGCCATGCAGACTATTTAGTAAACTACACCGATAAAATAATTTGTTCAATTTTGCCCTTTTTTTTTTTACAAATATGTAAAGTCCGTGCCTTTACATTACACAACTCGCAAAAAACTCTTGAATTATAAACATTCGTGACCCTACGTGATAACGTTTCGCCTTTTTCCTCATTTAAATCGTTTCATTTGGAATCGCATTCCTGTTTCATCATGGCGCCGCAAGCTAAATGCAAGCCAAAACCTGAACTAAAAGTTTCAATGACGTTGATATTGGCGCGCAATAGTCGTATGGTTGCAATATCGTAAAGTAAAAGAGCTACGGAATTTGAACATCGTGTGTTTCCCGATATTTCAATAACATCTTTGGAAGAACTCCAGACCCGTATTGAAGTACGTAGGCATCCTTCGCATGCTTTCAAGCTGAGCAATCCAAGATTGAGGATTTGGATCCGGACGAAATCCAAGAAATTGAAAGAGCTAGGTGGGAGGAAATGTATTTTTAGACGTTATCTTCTTTAAAAACCATATAATGCAACTTTGAAATACCCAAAGGAATTATCTAGTGATATTACACACAGCACCAAGTATGATGCTATTCGCTTCCCTGACACTGAATTGCCCATATTTTCAGATGATGTAACCACGTGGGTTTCATTGTATCAAACATACTGTTCCATAATTGGCAGCAATCCTGAATTTAGGACTTTCTAAATTTCATCACTTAATCACTAAATTGAGCCCAGTTGCGAAAGCCATATTGCTGGATTGAAATTTTAAGCTGAAAATTACAACGATCCGCTTAAAATGCTGAAGGAGAGGTAAGAAAATAAGAAAGTCATAGTACAGGAGCATATTCTTCGCATTTTCAACCAACCAAAGATTATCAAGTCTTCCGCCCTGGAAATTCGAACTCTCATTGACAACATCAACAACCAGCTTAGCTGCCTCCGTAATCTTCAAAGACCGGTAAACAATTGGGATGATTTACTTATCACTATTATGTTGCTCGAATATGATTCATCAACACTCTCAGGATGGGGAGATGTGACTCGAGTGGATCGACTACCAGCGCTATCGGAACTATTTCACTTTCTCAAGAAAAAGTAAATTGAAGGTAATGTACCCATTTTAAATAATAGTTTGCATGATATTAGTAGTAAAGTTCATTTAAAATCTCATAACAGGAGTCTATTGGCGATAACAAAAGATAACTTAAAATGTCTGTTTTGTTCCCGAGATGGTCACTCCATATACAAATGTTTTAAATTACGAACTTATCAATTGGTAATCACAAAAAGAGAGTACAATCATTAGAGCTTTGTTCAAGCTGTCTGAAAAGAAAGCATGCATTATCCCAATGTTTGTCAGTCACTTCATGCCGCACTTGTGGACAAAAATACCATGCACGATGATAGAGCTACCACTGTGGTAGTATATTTTGTAAATCATACTGATGTTGTGTTACTTTAAGATAACAATACTTCCAATGTAAGCACCGTAAATATGGCTTCACGTGTTCTGCAAGCTTCAGAAGCATATTCCAATAACAAATACACCGTTCTCGCCACCGCTGTGGTATATGTTCTCAACAAACACAAGATTTAAGTTCCTTGCAGATTTCTTCTCGACTCTGGTGTTCACATAATGACAGAAAGATTTGTTGACTCATTGGGGCTCAGTCGGAAGTCGTCTTGTCTTTCTGGAATTGGGAACTCAAAGAATCTATGCAGTGCTAAAACGGTGCTTATTATAATTCACAGTTCAATGACTTTTCTGCTTCGATTAAAACTAATATTATTCCTGACATTAAAAATTGGAAAATCCCAAAGAACATCAAGCTGTCTGATCCTATCATTGTGAAGTATTTATATCTTTCCTATTTTATTTTGAACATTGTGAAGTATTTATTATACAATAAATTGTGGCTATCAACCACTTTACATTTGGGGGCTCAACCGCTAAACTTTTTATCGAAATTGGTGTGTGTGTAGCGGCACTGCTTTTGTGTGAAATATACGAATGCACGAGGAAAGAAAAAACGAAAAAAGAGAGTGAGAGTGATAACACTATCGAAAGTGCAAGAGTTACAAGAAGAAGAAAAAACTATGACTTTAGAAAAAACGATTTTGGATGGCACCAGCTGCCAAACAAATACAATAAAAGTAACAGCAGCAGAAACAGCACACAGTGATGCCACTTTGCACAATAATAATAAAGACGAAATAAAAGAACTACAAAATTTGGTGAAACTTCTAGCCGAAACAATGATAATGAAAGATGAAAAAACAAAAAATGATAAAATGTACCTTACAGTTGACAGTTTTGCAAAGATAGTGCCTGAGTGCGACGGCGAATCGATACCAATAAAAAAGTGATTTGAAAATTTCGAAGCTAATGCAGACGCGTATGAATTAAGTGAAAAACAAAAATATATTCAACCCGCAACAAAATGACAAAAGCCGAGTCGGTTGTAGTTAATGATTTTAAGTTGCTAAAAAAAGAACTAATATCTGAGTTTCATGTTACCTACAGTATTGCAGATATTCATCATCAGTTGTGCCAAAGAAAGAAGATGGACTCTGAAAGTATTCACAAATATATTTTCAACATGAAAAAAAATTGCTTCTATCGGCAATGTTGACGATCGTAGTGTCTAAAAGTCGGTTGAAAGAAATTCTGCTAAATGAAAAACAATTCGAATACTTGGTTGATACGGGTGCAGATGTTTCACTGATTCAAGAAAAAGCTGCTAAAGAACTAAACAAGGTTACATTTATGAAAAGCGATTTAATGTTGTATGGTCTCAGGAATGTTAAAACAAAAGTGCTATCGCAATTCGTCTGGACGGTAGAAGTGGACGGTTGGAAAATTGAACAAATATTTTCCGTTGTGCCAAATAATCAAATAGAACATGCTGTGCTATTAGGGTTCGATTTTATGAATAATTTTTCGTGGTCATCAAATGAAAATGAATACATATTCCGGTCGCTTATTGGAAGTAATAGCAATGATGAATAATAGATGTACCACAACAGTATGCAGGCCAGATCAACAAAATAATTGAGTCATATAGTCCCGAAAAACAAATAAGTTGCCCAATAACTTTAAAAATAATTCCAGATAAGATGACACCTTTTAGACAGGCACCAAGACATTTACCTCCAAACCAACAAGAAGTTGTTTCGAAGCAGATAAAAGAGTGGCACGACAAACACATAATCAGGCAGTCTACATCTGAGTTTGCTAGTGGCGTTGTAGTCGTTAAAAAAAAGGATGGATCATATCGAGTTTGTATTGACTTCCATCGGCTGAATGATATGGTGCTTAAAGACAGCTTTCCCGTTCCACTAGTTGACGACGTTCTCGAAAAGCTGCAAAAGGCAAAATATTTTTGAATTATGGATCTCGGAAATGGGTTTTTTCATGTGCCGATTGATGAGAGCAGTAAAAAATATACTGCTTTCGTTACCAAAGAAGGTTTGTACGAATTTAATGTTACACCCTTTGGATTTTGCAACTCTCCTGCGTTATTCATTCGTTATGTGAATTACATCTTCCAATTATTGATCAATGAGAATATAATGGAGCTTTATATGGACGACATAGTGGTGTACAGAGGGTCAGAAGCAGAAGGTATCAGCAGGGTGCAAAAAGTACTTGAGAGAGCAGAACAGTATGCCTTAAAGATCAAATGGAAGAAGTCTGCTTTCTTAAAACGCAGTATTGACTTTTTGGAGCATACTATCACAGATGGCAAAATTTACCCAGGCACTGATAAAGTACGAGCAGTGAAGAAGTTTCCAAAACCATCAAATGTAAAAGATGTTCAAGCATTACTTGGACTTACAGGGTATTTTAGGAGATTTGTACCTGATTACGCCGGCAAAGCTCTCCCGTTACAGATTTACTTAGAAAAGATGCGCCCTTTTTAATGGAGTTTGAACAGTTGCAAGCGGTTGAATATTTAAAGAACGCACTAATCTGTGAACCAGTCTTACACATTTATTCTAGAGAGGCTGAAACAGAGTTGCACACAGACGCTTCGAAAGATGGCTTTGGAGCAATACTATTACAAAAGATTGAGAACAAATGGCACCTGGTCTTTCACTGGAGTAAAAGAATCAATGAACACGAGGCAAAACTGCATAGCTATATCTTAGAGGTGAAAGCAGCCTGGTTAGCACTCAAAAAATTTCGTTATTACCTACTTGGAAAAAAGTTTGTATCGGTAACCGATTGTATTGCTTTCAAACAAAGGAAATCAAAACAAGAAATTCCATGTAGTGTAGCTCAATGGATGTTTTTTATGCAAGAATATGACTTTAAAATTGAGCATCGAGCTGGTAACCGATTAAAACACGTAGACGCACTTAGTCGTCATCCATGCAAAACTATGATAGTCGCACAACGAATATACGTACAGATACAAAGGGCACAGCAGCAAGATGATCATATAAAAGCGATATCAAAACTAGAGAAAGGTCAGTATGACAGTTATAAATTAAAAGGTGGTATCGTCTATAAACAGGTTGGTGGCAGTGAACTACTAGTTGTTCCGAAGAAGATGGAAGCAGAAATAATACGTAACTCTCATGAAGTAGGACATTATGCAGTACAAAAAACGATGCACAATATTCAACAGTCATATTACATTCCACACTTGGAGAATAAAGTTGCTCAAATAGTCAACAACTGTATAAGATGTATCATGCACAACAAGAAACTTGGAAGGAAGGAGGGTGTTCTTCATTGCATTGGAAGAGGTGATTGCCCGTTAACAACGTTACATATTGACTACTTAGGGCCGATTGACAGTAGGTCGAAGCAGTGCAAATACGTGTTCGCTATAGTGGATAGTTTTTCAAATTTTGCTTGGCTGTTTCCAACGAAAACTACTAGCTGTGAAGAGGTTATTAAGAAGTGGCAGTATTTATTCGATATTTTTGGCAACCCAGCGCGTATTATCAGTGGCAAAGGAGCTGCTTTTACGTGTAACAATTTTGCAGAGTTTTGTAAGGATAACGACAACGAACATATAACAACAACGACAGGTGTAGCAAGAGTCAATGGCCAAGTTGAGCGGATAAACCGTTCCATATTTTCAATAATAGCGAAGTTGTCATCAGAAGAACCCCCGAAATGGTTTAAACACGTGGGAAGGGTACAAAAGGCAATAAATTCGCACGTCTGCAGCTGTACAAAATTTTCTCCCTCCGAGATATTGTTTGGTACCAAAATGAGAAATGGCCTCAATAACGGCTTGCTTCAATTACTACAAGACGAACTGGTGGTTGTATTTGACGAAGACAGATAGGCAATGCGCAACGTCGCCAAACAGCAAATAGAAGCAGCACAGCAAGCATATAAGGCTGGTTATGACAAGAAGCGTAAGAAAGAGAAGGACTATAATCTTCATGATTTGGTAGCAATTAAAAGAACACAATTTGTTTCTGGGCGTAAGCTGGCGAATGAGTATTTAGATCCCTATAAAGTCACCAAAGTTAAGCGCAACGGTCGCTACGATGTTGAAAGAGCAGCTAATTTTGAGGTACAGCAGTTGATTTTATGAAACCATGGGCTGGAGGCGATCTGGATGCTGGACTGTCATCTGGGTCAGATGAGTCGTCGGATGGCCGAATGTAAGAAAGTATAGTAACATGCAGCTGGTCACCCTAATCGACCTATGCATTGTTGGTTGAAGCAGCAGTTGAGAAAAGTCAGTCAGTGTTGGTCGGTCGTGCATTACAGACGGAGTCAGTTGAACAGTTGTCGAGTTTCAGAAATTGCCGTTAATAATAAATTTACAAGCGTACATATTTATATTTTATATCTTTCCTATTTTATTTTGAACATTGTGAAGTATTTATACGAGTATCTTTCCTATTTTATTTTGAACATTGTGAAGTATTTATACGAGTATCTTTCCTATTTTATTTTGAACATTGTGAAGTATTTATTATACAATAAATTGTGGCTATCAACCACTTTACATATATGAAAAACACTTTACAAATAATCACTGTCGAATAGTCTCAGGCAAATATGAAGTCAAATTACTATTTAAAGGTGAAACTAGGTAAACCATATGGCACAGCTTTGCGTCGATTCTTATCTTTGGAGCGCAAACTTTATAAACATAAATAGATTTTTAATCAGTATTCATCAATTTTATCAACGAATATCTTAGATTACAGCACATGGAAGCTTTAGTTCTTTTGGACCAATCAAAGCTTTATGCCCCACCATTGCGTTTTTAACCCAAGCAGTTCAACCACTAGGTTAAGAGTGGTCTTTGATGCGTCCACAAAGACGAGTTCAGGATAGTCACTCAATTTGCAGTTGTCCAGCCTGACCTATTTGCGATAACATTAAAGTTTCGCATTCACAACTTCGCTTTCACAGCTGACATTACTAAAATGTACCGGCAAATATTGATTGCTCTTGAAGACCGCAATTACCAACGCTTATTATGGCGGTCTGAGCGCAATAAAAGAGTTATGGTTTATCGTCTTTGCACTGCCACATACGGAACTGCCTCACCTTCCTTTTTCACGACCAGGGTTTTAAATCAATTTGCATATGATGACGGGAAACATTTTCCTCTTGCGTGAAAGCAGATCATACCAGCATTTTATGTAGAAGATATTCTGACAGACCCTCAAACACTAGGGGAAGCTAAACAATTGCAAATCAAACTTATATCATTCCTAGTAAAGGGTGATTTCGAATTCAGTAAATGGTGCGCAAATGATTCAGGTTTATTAGAAAATATACTACCAGACCATCAGTAAAAATTTTACCGTATAAAGGACAACGGCGCTATTAAAACTCAAGGAAAAACATGGATCCCTGAAAATGACCAATTTCTCTACGAAGTCATGCCACAAACCAATATAACAGCATTACAAAAAGAATATTTTGTCAGAGATATCCAGATTATTTGACCCACTTAGCCTTATGAATCCAATTATTGTTCTTGGAAAACACTTCACGCAACACTTATGACAACCGGTTTTCTTTTCCGATAGTTCTGAACGTGCATATGGAGCTTACTTGTAAGTTCTCAGCGTAAATGAATTCGGAATTATCAGGGTTAGACTTCTTTGTTCAAAATTAACAGTTGTGAAAAGAGTGTTATCTTTACCCCGACTAAAGCTTTGCGCCGCCACACATTTGTACGTTAGTACAGCGTTTAATAAATTCAATATTTTTCAATATGAGTATGTTTTTCTGGACTGACTCGACCGTAGTTCTGAATTAGCTCTCAGAACAACCTTCAGCTTGCTAAACGTTTGTTGCCAATAGAGCTACCACAATCCATGAACTTTCTAAAAGGAGTATGTGGTTTCATATACCTACGAGGTTAAATCTAGAGTCCGACCGAACATTAGGCTTCTGCTTCGGCTTCGGCCACATTCGTCTTAAATTTCCACCTTCGGCAAAATCTTCGGCCTTTTCTTGCCGAACCATTGTTCCGCAAAAATTAAACTATTATACGCACCGTGTTTTGGAGGAGATTTTGAGCAATGCATTTCATGTTTGTTTCGTTTCTGTAGGAGGCAGCTACAAGGAATGCTGATATTTTTAATTATTGGGCCTCAAGTCCTTATACCTACTTTAAAAAAGTAGCTAACAATAATTTATCAGCTCCTCTTACTAGTGTAGCAAGTGAGCAATTATTCAGTGCTGCTGGACAAATTTATGCTGATCGGGGCTAATTTGCAAGGAGAAAATGTACAAAAACTTTTGTTTCATGCATACAATATTAAGTTATTTAATTTTGATTATTAATTCTACTTCATCGTTTGTCTTCTCATATTAACTTTGTTTGTTGTATTTACGTGTTATCGAATGTACCTAGGGTTTTGGATTTTTTTTTACTGGTTATTTTTTGTTTTTATTTCTTTGCTTTCTTTCTTTCTTATTTCTTTCATTCATTTTGATTTTTCCGTTTATGTGTTATTTAAAAGAGTCTACAGCAATAATTTACTGGCTATTTTGCTGTTTGTGTCTTTGTAAAATAAATTAATAAAACAGAAAATCCGAGTACCTACCGATCAATTTTATCAAACTGATCACTATATTTTAGGCTCTTTAGGATTTTGAAATACAATCTCCATTAGATTCGGCCTCGGCGTCGGCTTCGGCCAAAAAATTCGCCTTCGGTCGGACTCTAGTTAAATCCTGCCGATATAATATCCCGTGGGGAATTTCCAAAGGCTCTTATTGAATCGCAGCTGTGGTTTGACGGTCCAAGGTTTTTGAAAAGACTTTCTGCAAACTGGCTTAATGAGAAAAGGAATGTAAAACTGGTAATTTCAACATTTGAAAACGACAATTTTTTAGCCAATATAAAATATCACTTCAACTTTGATAGCCTCATTCGGATTGTTGCATATACTAATTCGATTCAAAAACAATTGTCTTGCGAGAAAATCAGTCAACATGGTGCATGTAGAAGATTTTACAAACGCAGCATTTATAGCCGCTCTAAGAAGATTTTTTGGGCGTCGCGGACTATGCTCAGTTATCTATAGCGAAAACGATCCGAATTTTATTGTTGTAAAAAATGACCTGCGGGAACTTCGTTACATTTTCGAAAAGAAGGAAATCAGGGAACATATAATTCGGGAGCTAGCATCAGATAAAATAACTTGAAAAACAATTCCAGCCAGATCGCCCCACTTCGGAGGGTTGTGGGAGTCTTTGGTAAAGTCTGCCAAATATCATTTAAAGGACATACAAGAACGTAGACCGATTAGGCCGATGGCAGCAATTACAGTGGCATATACAGCATTTTTGGAACCGGTGGTCCAAGGAATACCTGCAATCCTTACAACAGCGGACGAAGTGGACAAGCCCTAGCAATACTTTCCAAATCGGCGATATTGCACAATTTACGACGAAAATTTTACTGATATGAAGTCGAAACTATGGCGAATCGGTAACCTTCATCCTGCCAAGGACGGCGTTATTAGAGTTATGACCCTGAAGATAAGCAACGGGACGATTCAGAGAGCGATTTGTAAGATCAGAAGACTTCCACTGGACGTATAAGGAGCTTTATCCCTTCAAGGTGGGGAAGATGTTTAGCTTATTTTGCAGATCGCTCCTATTTTTGTTTGAATTGTTACTCATCTTAAAAGTTGTACCAAAAATAAATTGTCATAGAATAAATGTCATATGTTAAATAGGATGTGAAGTTCATGACAACGGCCTCCCATTTTCTTTTCATTCGTATCCACCTAATTGGTTTTTACCCTCCTGCCGTGCAGACTGCTTAATAAGCTTCACCGATAGAATAATTTGTTTAATTTTTTTACAAACAAGTAAAAGCCTTGCTTTACACTACACAACTGGCCAAAAACGTTTGGATTATAAACAAATATCTTGTTTGTAAATATTTACCATTTTCCCCATATCTTCTGTGAAAGTTGCAATTATCAAGATCGACATCATCGACAAATCTTAAATTGTTAAGGTGTTCGCTATCTGTTTTTTATCTTATTCTACCCAATTCATTGTATGAAATATATCTTCTAGTACTGCCGAAAAGAATGCCGGTAAAAGTTGGTCTCCTTGCCTGACTCCTCGATTTCCATTTTTGTTTCTTTATTTTCTAAGGTAACTGTTTAAAAAGCATCAAATCATCATCGTAAAACACTCAATAACATTATTTTCACTCAAGTTCATCTCTATTTCACTTAAATTCAGTTTATACTTAATTATTATTATTAATTTCTGTCATTATTCACATTATTTTTCTTTTTCTGTAATCACTTAATTATTTTTTGTTAAAAAAACATTGATTTGCTGTTAAACTGTCAACGAGATCGGTTGGCCAAACAAAACATCATTATTTTCTTGATCCAAGTTTTATATTTACTCGTAGTAGATTAATTAGGTAATCTTATAACGCAAATAAAATTGTGAATAGTTTGCTTTTAATCGTATGACACTGCACATAATCATCAGCTACATACCAGGCATTTACCATCATCACATCACAGAACCTGAAGACTTTGGATAAGTATAAAATCATTCATTACAACATACATACACATTTAATATATAGACTAAATAAATTTCAACCATAAAACATATTATACTCGTACTTTCGTTCATTATTATGTTCGTTGGCATCCCTTGGTTTTTCAGCGCTTACGTGTTCGTTTTCGTTTTTAATGCATTTTATTTTATTCATCTTAAATTTACTGAGCTTACATGCTAACAGAAAAAATGCTTAAATGATAGCTTATTATAACTTAATTAACTTATTCTAACTTACTAGGCCAAAAACGGGCGCTCTAAGCTAAACTATAATATATTTTTATTTTATGTCTTTCGACGTCTAATTTGCAATTTTCAATTTTAATTACTGTTGGTTAACATCTATTATAGTTAAACTAAGAAAAAATTAATTGTTTAAGAAAAAACTTACTAACTGAGCATTTTTTTGTATTTACATAAAACTTATACTAGAGGTATAAATACTTAAACTACTTAAACTAACTATTTTTGCTAACTTATACTAAACCTTAAACTACTTAGTCTAAATATACAATCTAATCTAACCTAATTGTTAGCAA
Organism: Volucella bombylans; assembly: GCA_949129095.1. NCBI lineage: Eukaryota > Metazoa > Arthropoda > Insecta > Diptera > Syrphidae > Volucella > Volucella bombylans. The sequence goes on along the minus strand of CASBSA010000286.1, from coordinate 7,331 downwards.
ACTTCAAGTTGCTAACTTAACAGCTAGCTAACCCAAGGTTGCCAACCTTCATACCTTAAAACTACCCTAACCTATGTAAGCCAGCCATTTTCTAAACATAGTAAGGGAAATATGGCCCACTTTGCCTTCTGACTAGGCTAACCTGGACTTGAAGGAAACGACGAAGAAATCAGATCTTCTTCATTCAACCACCAAATATTTTGGTGCTGTAAGACAACATCTTTTTTATCGCGTTTTGAAACCGCCCTGCTAAACCTGAGACGTTCAGTACTGTACTTTATGTGCGTAGTGATGTAGCTTACCAAACTCCACCACAATGTGATCCATGTTCCAATCCGGAATTCAACTTCATGTGGTTAAAAATCCATCTCCGTAAGCAAATTATCCACTACTGCTTTATTTATAGAAGCCCCAAACTGGACAGCAATTCAACTTTTAACGAGTTTGATGCGCTGTCTGACTCCATTCAAAGAATTGTATCCCTGTATCCTCATACTGAAATCGTTATTACGGGCGATTTCAATATACACAATTCTGGGTGGCTTCGACATTCTGGACAGACAACACCCGAAGGACGGTGTGTTGAGATCTTCGCTGCGGAAAACAACCTAACGCAGCTTGTAAATGAGCCCACGCGAATACCAGACGTTGATAGTCATACCGCCAACACCCTGGACTTGTTTTTAACTTCTCACCCTGATAAGTACACCATTGATGTGCTCTCCCCTCTAGGCTCGTCGGACCATTGTGTCATATCAGCTAATTTCTCGTACACCAACCACACAGTTAGAGAAAAAATTCCTAAAAGAACCGTATGGCAATACGAGAAAGCCACCTGGAGCGGTTTTAACAGCTTCTTTAGGAATTTTAACTGGTCGTTATGCTTCCTCGATAACGACGTGGATGCCGCTGCTGATATGATTACAGACACCATTCTCTTTGGAATGAGATCCTTTATTCCTCATCGCATGAAGAGTATCAAACCAAAAGAAAAGGCATGGTACGACTCGAGCTGTAAAGAGGCCGTCAGGGTTAGAGAAATGTTTTTTCGGTCCTACAAGACCAACCCGACAGAGGAAAACCGAAAAAAGTTCAAAAGAGCCAGAAATGACTGCAACGCCTTTCTTAAGCGTGTGAAATTCCTATATGACCAACAACTGAGGCAAAAAATACTGCAATGTCCCAAAGGCAGTAAAAATTTTTGGTCGTTCGTCAAAAACATTAGAAATTCCGCCTCATCCTCCATCCCAACGCTCATTTACAATGACATTCCAGCTGTCAGCTCTTTGGATAAGACCAATCTGCTTGCTGCACACTTTGCGACCAGCTCAACACTCCCAGATTGTGCTTTGTCTCCGCCTACACTTGAGTGCGTCGAATCTTCAATGGGACGAATCTACTTTCGCACTCGTGTAGTAGCAAGAGTACTTAAAGATCTCAACATACATAAATCCGCTGGTTCAGATGGTATGTCTCCCCATCTTCTGAAGAGGTGTTCTTCCTCGCTGGCAAAACCACTGCGTAAGCTTTTTCATCAATCCTACTCTTTAGGACTCTTCCCGAGCAGATGGAAAACAGCATTTGTCCAGCCCATCCCTAAAAAAGGCGTCCCTTCTTTCCAAGGTCATGGAAACGCTGATAAATCGTCAGCTCATGAAATATCTCGAAACACGAAAACTTTTTAATGACCGGCAATATGGTTTTCGTAGCATTGATGGCATGTCTTACCGAAAATTGGAACCAAAGCGTACATCAATCTGGCGAAAGCAAGATAGTTGCACTTGATATTTCTAAGGCATTTGACAGAGTTTGGCATCAAGCGCTTTTGTCGAAAATGCGTGCATTTGGGATCGACGACTCTCTTCTTCAATGGATTAGAAATTACCTTTCGGAACGTTCAATTCAAGTTGTTTTGGACGGTTTCAAGTCTGACATTCACAAAAGAAATGCTGGTGTGCCCCAGGGCTCTGTTCTGTCTCCGACACTCTTTTTAATTTTCATTAATGATCTCTTGTCTGCTACTTTTAATCCAATATATTCCTTTGCTGATGGCAGTACTCTCTGCTTTTCATATTCGTTTCCGGACGGCCCTGCTCTTCGGCTGTAGAACGAGAACGGCAGCGTATGCTAAGCTCATTAAATTCCGATTTCAACAGCATAACCAATTGGGGAACTATCAACAGAGTGCAATTTAATGCTTCCAAAACACAATGCTGTCTGCTGTCTTTAAAGCGAAATTTAAAAACCCAACCATTATCTATGAATGGCACTTGCATCGTCAAAACCGAAAAACTTTCCACTCTCGGTATGTGTGTCAATGACAACTTACGTTGGAATGACCACATATTTAATATCGCCAAAAATGCTGCGAAATGTCTAGGTTTCCTCAAGCGATGTAAGAAATATTTTACCCCCTCTGATCTGGCCTCAATATATAAGGCATTCATCCGCCCAAAAGTGGAGTACAATGCGCACATCTGGTCAGGTGCTCCTAAAACATCTCTGCACCTGCTAGATAGGATTCAAAACCGTGCGATAAAACTTATTGATGATACTAATACCAGTAAATCAATTGACACGCTCGAACACCGACGTAATGTCTCCTGTCTCACTTTGTTTTATCGCTATTTCCACCACCAGTGCTCCACTGAAATCGCCAGTAGCATTCCGCCCATTCAAACTTTCAACCGTAACACCCGTTTCGCTATGAATGCTCATCAGTATACCCTCAAGCCCATTTTCAGACGTTCTCTAAAATATCGTGATTCATTCCTAAGCCGTACAACTCGCTTATGGAATGCCCTGCCCATCTCTGTATTTCCTGGTCGTTATAACTTGCAAACATTTAAAAGCAATGTACATCGGTACCTCTCTTTTCTTTCTCCCTAAATTTCCTTTGCCCGCGATGTGTACAATCACATTAAGGGTACACAAACCCCTTGATCGCGCGCACATTATAAAAAAAAAAAAAAAAAACTGCCGTGTGCGACGTCTCTGTTGTAGTTGAGTCGCCCCTCAGCTACTGCACGAGCTACGTGGAAAATTAGCGGCACCGCAAACTTATACTGGATCAGCCCTTTCATGTCTAAATAGAGTAACGCTTCAGGGGGCTCGAAGCCTTTCAAGCGCACACTCTCATGATATAAGTAGTTGGGGTAGTAGGCCCCAGATATCAGGTTATTGGACGAGGTCATTGCTCTCGCAATATGCCTTCGAGTCAACTTAATAGCGAAGTTGTCCACTCTTATTAGATTCGGCCTGTTGTATAGAACCTCATTGGGATAGAATTTTATGTACTCCGATTCTGGTGTTCTGTAAAGGTGAAGACAAACCCTAAGGCAAGCCCTCTCAAACACCCGAATCTTTTCTTTTAAGCTCGCTCTCACGTTGAACCACACGGGACACCCATACACCAGCATGGGCCGGATGAGGGCCATGTAGCAGATAACTTTCACCTTCGCATCGAGTTGTCTGCTATAAAACAGCCTCCTTGTAAGGGCAAAAGCACCTTTGGCCCTGGCCAGAGCAGCATCTACATTCTTGTTAAAATATAGATATTGGTCTAGCCAGATCCCAAGGTATCTGACTACATTTCGACAAGCAAGTGGCTAGCCGTGTTGTCCAATGATCGAGAATTTTCGCCAATTCTTTCTGGTGTCCCTAGAGGCACCAGACAACGGCGTTCTAAATAGAATGGTTTCAGACTTCTGGAAGTTGATTTTCAACTTCCAGTCATCGCAAAATCGCCTAATTTGCTCGAAGTCGCGTTGCAAATGCATGTTAATGACCTCAAGCTTTGGGCCTGTTCTGTACGCTATCAAGTCATCTGCATACGCTATGCTATGGGGAAGTGAACCTATCAAGTCGCTTGTGTAAATGTTGAATAAGATCGGCGAATTAACCGCACCTTGTTGCAGACCGTTTTTAATGTGAAATGTCCCAACAGAAGTCGCATCGCCATTTTTCACGATGCACTGTCTGCTGCTGAGCATATTATGAAGAATATAGAAAAGTGGATTACTGATGCCCAGTCTGGTCAGCCTGTATAAAAGCCCCTCTAACCATACGGTGTCGAAGGCCCTTTCCCAGTCAACCAAACAGGCCCCAGTACACTGGTTTTTGCTTTTATTCCATTGGATATCTGACACCAGCTTAGACGCGGCATATATGACATCAGGCCCCGCCTTGAAACCGAATTGATTGTCCGGAACTATATTTTTGTCCTCAACCCACTTAGTAAGGACTCTATTGATTACCTTTTCGAACACCTTACTGATATTCCGAAGGAGACTTATCGACCGGAGATTCGCCGGATTGGATGTATCTTTACCTCTTTTAGGGATGGGATAAACCACCGCAGTTTTCCAATGCTCTGGATAATGTACATTATTCAATGCATTGTTAAACAGGTTGGTGTGAATGTCTACCGCTTCTAGAGGGAGATGCCGACGCACAATGTTCGGTATTCCATCGATTCCCACTGATTTTTTACTTCTTATTGTTTCGAAGATCTCGTGGAGTTCTTCCTTTGAAATTAACGGGGGTAGGTCCCCTTCATTGGCGATGACATTATTTGCCATATTCTCGTCACTGAACTGGGTGAAACCCGAGCTCTCGAATCGCCAGTTCTGTATGTCATTTCGCAGGTAGAAATTGTGCAGAAGGACTCGATTCTCCAGATCGTGACCAGAACCAATGACGTCATTGGTTCTATACACTTCCTGAAAAGTCGCTCCTATAGCCTCAACCTTCTCCTGAGGATCCTCGATCACAAAGAAATTATCATCATCTGTGGCTTCATTTGGATCTATGCCTGCAGTAGTCAGTATTCGTTCGTTGTCCGTAGTTCTAGGAATTTTAAGACACTGTAGGTCCTTTTGGTTTTTTCTCCTAAATATTTTGTTTATTTGCGGGAACATACTCGGGTTGCTCGAATTTACAGCCCGTATTCTGTTGTTCCAGTACAAACTTACAGATGCTCTGTAATTCTCTCTTGACTATATTTGGAGGTTTTTAATTGACGACTTCAGTGTCCTAACCTCCACGTTCTGTCTGTCAGTAAACCGCCCGTACAAGGTTTTGAGTCTTGATAGCAGTCTACTTTTGTGTCGGTGCAGTGCGTCGATGGCAGCATTGCGGAATAGGTTTTCGTTGGGTATGTGTTCATACCGAGGTATTGTAATGTCCATCGTTTGTTTAATTGTTTGGTTCATTTGTTTTAGGTACCTGTCAAGCTCCTCGTTAGACAGATTCCTATAAAAATGTCTAACGCTTCACGATTTTTCGTGTCATCCTTGGACAGGGGCCATGATAATTTTCTCTGTATCGTTCCAATTTTAGTATATGTTCTGCCAAAGCAAGAACAGCGCTTACGTGTTCTACTCTATCAAATGATAATCTTAAATCTTGTTGATATTCATTACATTTTTCTATTATCTGGTTGAGTGGTCTGTGGTGCTAAAGCCTTGACGAAAGCCTGCTTGCCTTCTTGGTTGTTTCTCGTCCAACGTTTTTCGGATTCTTTGCGTTTTACAATTACCTTATATAAAACTGAGATCCGACTTATCCAGTTGAATATGTTGTTAAGACTAGGTATTAGTTTGGATTTGCTTATTTTAAGTATTTCAGCTTTTATACCGTCATTTCCAAAACATTTTCCATTTGGTAGCTTTTTTGTAGATGCTTCGATTTCAATTGATAGAAACAGTTGTACTTCTTCGGCGCCTTCCTCTAAAGTCACTGCTTGACTTTTGCATTCAGCCTTCAGCATACAGCATTCAGTTTAGAAATATAGATGGTTTCGAAGAAATCGATAGCTGTGTTATTTATTTCTTGTCCGGTCTGTACCCTTTTTTTCTTCTTTGATAACTTTAATATCCATTCTTTACCATCAGTAAGTTCCTTAAGCGCATTTTTTATGGATCTGGTTTCTTCGATAATTTTCTTTACTATTCTATTATTATATCTTGAATATCTTTTCTTGTTGCTTGTCTAAATCGTTTTCTTAGTTGTTCTGTTTTCTAAATACTTGTAAGTTGTATAGAGAATACCATATTCTAGTTGATCGAATATTTTTTGTACGTTGATCTTGTCCAGAATATCCCATCTGCATTTTTATTCTACATTATCTATGTAGAAACGGATTTTCTCTTCATCTAGAACTTTCGGAATATGTTTTTTGGGTGTTATCCTGAAATATTCTTTTGGTTTTGTGGTTAATTCTAAAAGTTTCTCTTACTAGTCTGTGGTCACACAGCGGTCACTGTAGTAGACATGACGGAGACATTGTTGATAATCTATATTTTATTCACGAAGATAAAATCGATCTCGTCTTTTGTTAGTCCATGGAGTGATTTCCAGGTCGATTTTATTTTTATATTTTTTGAGAATAAACTATTTCCGAAGGGCGTTCAATATATTCTCGGTATCGATATGAAGGAAAATGCGAATTCAATTTAAGTTGTTTTTATTTTTCAATATAATCTCCCCTAACATCAATGCATTTGTTACATCTTGAGATAAGCTTTTTTAAACCCTCAAAACAATAAATTTCCTCTTTCTCTGGAAAATACCCATATATTGCCGACTTGAGTTCATCATCCGAAATCCGAAAATCTTTTTCCACTAAGACATTTTTTAAAATCCGGAAACAGGAAATAATCACTAGGGGCAAGGTCTGGACTATAGGGTGGGTGTTGGATTTCTTCGAAACCACAATCTCGCGCAGCAGCCTTGGAAACTCGAGCCGTGTGAACAGGAGCGTTGTCATGAAGAAGCAACACACCCGCTGCGAGTTTACCCCGTCTTTTCTTTTTAATTTCCTCCCGCAAATTACGCAAAGTGGAAGCGTAGGATGTGGCGTTGATGGTTTCACCTTTTTTTTTTTATACTCAATGAGCAAGATTCCCTTTGAGTCCCAAAAAACTGTGGCCATGAGCTTCCCGGCAGACGGAGTGACTTTGAACTTCTTCGGGGGGTCTGTTCCTTTTTTATGCCACTGCATGGACTCTTGTTTACTTTCAGGGTCATAGTGGTGGACCCATGTTTCGTCCCCAGTAACAATTCGATCCATAACACCATCCGCGTTCTCACTACACATCTCCAAAAGCTCTCTACAGCATGCGATTCTCACTTTTTTCTGAGGCGCTATGAGCATTCGTGGCACCCACCTTACACTGACCTTTGAAAGGTTAAGATGGTCATGAAGAATGGTGTGAATGGTACCAATTGAAAGCTTGGTGATCTCTGCCATCATTTTCACCTTTATTCGGGCATCCTCAAGAACAAGGTTTTCGACTTCTTTGATGCTTTCTCCCGTACAAGCAGTAGCC
>CASBSA010000285.1:0-22062 GCA_949129095.1 Volucella bombylans | reverse complement strand
AAAAATAAGTAGCATACTTTTAGCCACTAAAACTTCAAGTGTTCGGTAGCCCAGGTAGTAAAGACGTGGACGATATAATACCTAGTGTAACGATCCCGAGGCCTGGGTTCGATTCCCATCGTCAGACAACAATTTTTATTTCAAATTTTTATTAAAGAGAAGTTTACAAAAAAAAATAAAAATAATAAGAAAAGCAAAAAAAAGTCCCGTAATGGATTGTGGAGAGCGGTCCGCTATTCCAATAGCGGGACCTGCTGAATTACTATCAGGCGAGGCTTCAAGCGGGTCAAACCAAACACCCACGGCAAAGAGAAGGAGGAAGCTTAGGCCATCCTCCAACATAGTTCAACGTCCCGCCCAACCAACTTCCACTGTAAAACTGCTTGGTGGAGTGAGGGAAGGGAACAGTTTCGCTACATTGGCACAGAGCGAAACGGAAGATGAAGAGGAGGAAATGATGGCCATAAGTAGCAGCATCAAAATGCTGCAACAAAGGATACTGGCCATGAAAGAAAGGCAAATGGTCAGAAGGAAGAGAGAAGAGGAAGAATTATCCCAGCAACAACAGCAGACGCTACTTGCTCCAAAGCAGAGCCAACAACAACACCAACAAAAGCGGAAAAAACACCAGCAACAACAACAAGAGCAGCCACAACAACGGCATCAACAAAAACAACAGCAACCACAAAAACAGCAGCAGCAGCAGCAACAACAACAACAACAACAAAAACAACAACAACAGCAGCAGCAACAACAACAACAGCAGCAGCAGAAGAAGAAGGAGAAGGTGCCTCCTATAAACACCTATAAACTAGAGGTAAATGAAACCAAGGACCTATGTAAGTTGGTCATTGGTAACAATTTTAATATTTAGCGATTGGGGAACGATCGCCATGCCATCCACTGTAATACAGTGGAGGGCTACGCGAAAGTGAAAGAGCTCCTAAAGGAAACGACGACGGAGCACTACTCATTTACACCAAAATGTGAAAAGCGGCAATCGATGCTGCTAAAGGGGTTGGAACCGTCTTCTGATCCTGAGGGGATCTTGGCACTGCTCAAAGAGAAGGAGTGCGAAGGACTCAAGTTTGTGGGGGTAAAGCCGTTTACCACAGCTAGAGCCAGGCGGGAGAAACGGAGTCTGCCGTTCTTCCTGGTGCAACTCAGTCCCGAAAGCCGTCTGGATAGTCTAAGGAGTATCAATGTCCTAGACTACCAGGTGGTTCACTGGGAAAAACTAAAAAGGAGCGAAGGCATTATACAATGCGTTCGCTGCCAGAGGTTCGGGCACGCCGCGTCGAACTGCCAAATGCAGCCTCGATGCGTGAAGTGCGCAAAGAACCACAGTTCCGAGGAGTGTGCTCTGGGTGTTGACGGAGCATCCGATAGGTCGCAGCTCTCGTGCGTATTATGTGGGAACGTAGGACACACCGCAAACTATCGGGGTTGTCCTAAGTTCACCGAAATTAAAAAAGCAAAATTGGCTCGGCAGCAGAAGGTGGAGGTCAAACGTTCACCTGTGAGGTTTCAAACACCAGCCGTCACGCCCCAAATTTCCTACGCCCAAATGGCGTCAGGTAGGGGGGCAACGGTACAGCAAGCGACTGTTGCTTCTCCGGCTCCGATGACGAGAACAACGGAAGCTGCACCCAACATGCTAGCCATCTTGCTCGCAATCCAAGGGCAGATGGCTCAGCTGCAAAAGCAGGTTCAAGAACAGGCCAAGCGGGTGGACCAGATCTATTCGCTGCTGCCGGGCCTAACGCAACACTTGTCGTAATGGGTACACACATGGTGGAGCAAACTTTGAAGGTCCTTGCGGTGAATGTTAATTCACTGATTAGAATCGAACGAAGAGCCGCGATGTTTAAATTGCTACAAGACCAAACTCCTGATGTGCTTTTCGCTAGCGAAACCAAGCTAACCGATGGGCACAAACTGGAGTACAATAATTATATTGTTAGAAGAAGAAATCGGCCCAGATCCAAACGTGGGGGCGGTGTCGCGATCTTCATTAAAGAAGGTATAAAATTTCACAGAGTGTACAAGGGCGTGTTGCGCAAGTTCCGGGTGTTGGAGGCAGTCGTCGTTTACATCCCGCTCCGCAGTGGAAAGCGGCTGTACTTGGCATCTGTTTATGCACCTGAGGCTTCACAATCCACCCTATTCATTACAGAGCTCGACACGCTTTTTCGACTTCTGAGGCTGGAATCGGGGGAGAATTATTTTATAATCGGCGGGGATTTCAACGCTAGACACAGAGATTGGGGAAATAATTTGCCAAATACTAGGGGGAACCTACTACTCGATTGGTGGGGTCAGCACGATGTCATGTACAGACTCGGTCTTAAAGCGACGGATAACCCGTCGTTTCCCAGAGCCGGGTCTTATTTGGATCTACTGCTGTACGACGAACGTATACGACTGACAGGTACGAATTTACAAACGCTAAACTGTCTGCGCACATTCGTGTATGACAGCGACCATTGCGGTTTTAGCACCGAAATTACGGTTCCCAAGGAAATTGCGGAATTGGAGGAGTTTGTCCAAAGATATACTTACAACTACAGTAAGACTCGATGGACACGCTTCTCCGCAACCTTGACAAGAGCGCTCTCCTCGAACACGCTCCACCCACCGTCCAATAGGAATTTGTCAAACGAGGAGATCGACAATTACCTAAAACAAATGGACGAGACAATTAAACAAACTATGGACACTACAATACCGCGGTATCGACGTACGACTAACGAAGACCTCTTCCGCAATCCTACTATTGACGCACTGCACCGACAGAAAAGTAGACTTCTGACAAGACTTAAAAACTTGTACAGACAGTTAACTGACCGACGAGACCCGGAGATTAGGACACTGAAGTCGTCGATTAAAAATATTCAAACGCTAATAAAAGAGAATTACAGAATTTCTGTAAGTTTGTATTGGAACAACAAGGTTCGGGCTGTAAACACCAGCAACCCGAATATGTTTCCGCAAATAAATAAACTATTTCGGAGAAAAAATCAAAACGACCTCCAGTGTCTTAAAATAGCCCGGACGACAGACAACGAACGGTTACTGACAATAGCAGGTATTGATCCAAATGAGGCCGCTGATGATGACGACTTTTTTGTGATCGAGGATCCACAGGAGAAGGTTGAGGCTATAGGGGCGACTTTCCAGGATGTATACAAGGCCACTGATACCATTGGCCCTAATTACGACCTGGACAGTCGCGTCTTGGTGCACGACTTCTGCATTCGAAATGAAATGGGGAACTGGCGATCCGAGGGCTCTGGTTTCACCCGGTTTAGCGACGAAAATATGGCCAATAATGTCATTGCCAGAGAGGGTGACCTACCCCCACTCATTTCGAGGGAAGAACTCCATGAGATCTTCGACACAATCAGGGCTAAGGAATCAGTGGGGACCGATGGTATTCCGAACATCGTGCTTCGACATCTTCCTCTAGAAGCGGTGGACATTTACACCACCCTGTTTAATAATGCAATGAATAATGCACATTATCCAACGCATTGGAAAACGGCGGTGGTTCAACCTATCCCCAAAAAGGGAAAGGATATATCCAATCCGGCGAATCTCCGGTCGATAAGTCTCCTTCCGAATATCAGTAAGGTTTTTGAGAAAGTAATCAATAGAGCTCTGTCTAGGTGGGTTGAGAACAAACATATAGTTCCGGATAATCAATTCGGTTTTAAGGCGGGACATGATATCTCACATGCCGCGTCTAAACTGGTGTCCGATATCCAATGGAACAAAGGCAAGAAACATTGCACTGGTGCCTGCCTTGTTGACTTGGAGAAGGCCTTCGACACCGTATGGTTAGAGGGTCTTTTCTATAAGCTGACTAGGCTGGGTATCAGTAAACCACTCTTGTACATTCTTTATAATATGTTAACCAACAGACAGTTCATCGTGAAAAATGGCGATGTGACTTCTGTTGGAATATTTCAAATTAAAAATGGTCTTCAGCAAGGCGCGGTCAATTCGCCGATTCTATTTAACATTTATACAAGCGACTTGATAGGTTCACTTCCCCATACTATTGCGTACGCAGACGATTTGGTAGCGTACAGAACAGGTCCAAAAATCGAGGTCATTAACACTCTCTTGCAGCGTGACTTCGATAAGATAAGACGATTTTGCGATGACTGGAAGTTGAAAATCAACTTTCAGAAGTCGGAAACCATTCTCTTTAGGACGCCGTTGTCTGGAGCCTCTAGGGATACTAGAAAAAATTGGCGTAAGTTCTCGATTATTGGACAACACGGTCAAACTCTTGCCTGTCGAAATGTAGTCAGATACCTTGGAATCTGGCTAGATCAGTTTCTGTATTTTGGCAAAAATGTAGATGCTGCTCTGGCTAGAGCTAAAGGCGCTTTTGTCCTTACAAAGAGACTGTTTTATAGCAGCCAACTCGATGCGAGGGTAAAGGTAATCTGCTACATGGCCCTTATCAGGCCCATGCTGGTATTTGGGTGTCCCGTGTGGTTCAATGTACGAGCAAGCTTAATGGAAAAGATTCGGGTGTTTGAGAGGGCTTGCCTTAGGGCTTGCCTTCGCTTGTACAGAACACCAGAGTCGGAGTACAAAAAATTGTATCCCAATGAGGTCCTTTACAATAGGGCGAACCTAATACGAGTGGACAACTTCGTAATTAAGCTGACTCGAAGGCACATTGCAAGAGCAATGACCTCGACGAATAACCTGATATCTGGGGCTTACTACCCCAATTACCTTTACCACGAGAGTGTGCGCTCTGACGGCTTCGTTCCACCGGAAGCATTCCTCTACCTAGATCAGAAAGGGTTGATCCAGGATAGATCAGCGGTGCCGTTAATCTTCCATGTCGCTCGGAAAGCTGGGGACAGGCGACTCAACTACAACAGAGACGTCGCACACGGCAGTGTGGATCGCCTCAGGTTCAGTAAGGCGGTGGGGAATCGCGATAAGAGGGATGTCGTTCGGCAGCACCAGCATTTCTGGTGGTTGAATGATGGGGAAGATGTTTCGTCGTCGTTTCCGTCAATTACGGACCAGCCTCACTAATGAGGCAGAGCTGACCAATCCGTTTTCTCTGTGAATAGCGATGGCCAGCTTGCATAGGTTTAGGTTAGCATTTAAGAAACATATACATATATCAGTGTATACAAAGGTGTATACTGATATATGTATATGATTGTGTATAATGTCTATGTGTGTTTATGTGTGTATTGTGCATTTAGGTTAGGTAGGCTAAGGTTTATTTTAAGTTAGATAATAAGTTTTTATAAAAAATAAAAAATGATGTCCATATGCTAAGTTTTTCTTAACAAATATTTTTTCTTAGCCTTAAGTATTCAAAATAAATAGTTCTAAGTAAAATGTAAATGAAGTCGAAAGACATAGTTATAGGAATTTAGAGTAACTTAGAGCGCCTGTGTGGGGCCAGTAAGTTAGCATAAGATTGTTAAGTAATTGTAAGCTAGCATTTAAGCATTTTTTGTTAGAATGTAAGAATTAGTATTAAGAAAATAAAATGCATTTAAAACTGAAACTGAAAACTGAAAACCGATATGTCGTTAGAGATCTCAAAATTAGAACATTCGATCCAGCTACAACGAAGTCAAGAACATATTCTGAAGGAAATAAAAACCCATAGGGTACATCAATATTCTCTTCTGGGGTCAACGGTATTTCTGGTAGTAGCTGTTACAATTGGCGTCATTTTACTGAGAAGGAAGACAAATCAATCAATAATCATTCAACAGTCTAAAGATGAGAAGCGGATTGAAGGTGGAGGAACTTTTTCAGACACCGATTTTTGTGTTTCGTCAGTTTGAGAGAGGCCCCAGCATGTTGTGACAACAACAATTTATGACTCAAGTTGCAACCGCACAATACGTAAAGTGTCGAATAGACAAAAAGTACGTTTACCTGTCGCGCTCGAGTGTCAATTGTATATTGATTCTTTTTTGTTAAATAAGCAAATTTTCTGTACAAATTTCTTTTTGTTAAAGTAAGCAAAATTTCTGTATAAATTGAAGCTATTCAATAAATAAAATCGCTTTTTGTTATTAAGAGTCAACGAAGTAGTTTCACTTAAAAGATTTCCCCCCACCAGCGGTAAGGAATCTCTTGAATTGAAAATTACGGAGAAAACAGGGAGAGAAAGAATACCTCCCATTAATGTAAGTAATTTAGAAAGTATTGATAGCATTGGGTTATGTAAGTTAGTAACTAACAATTTGTATGTGAAGAGATTAAGTGTGAATAAGCACATTATTATGTGTAGTAATATGGAGGAATACCGGAGAGTACGTACCGCCCTAGGAAAAGTAGACACCGAATATTATACATATGCCCCTATGGGTGAAAAATTCCAGACGGTGCTGTTGAAAGGGATCGAGCCGGAGGAGTCCGAAGAAGAGCTCAAAGGATTACAGAGCGATGACCTCAAGCCGTCAAAAAATAGGCCAAACGTAGCCGAAAAAGCGCCGTAGGCGGATTTAGATTTGAAAGCGATTTTTCCGTCCCTACTTGGAAAAACCGATAATTTTCAGAAACAATTAAATGAACAAGCGGCTCGAATTGACGTCATCTATTCGAACCTGTTTGACAAGTCTGGTACGCCGATATAATGTCTGCTACCTTGAATGAAGTTAATCTGAAGATCCTTGCGTTAAATCACTAATCCGAATCGAGAGAAGGGACAACCTTAACGAGCTTAACCAGAATCACAAAATTGGCTGCAGTGGCTAAAATATAAAATATTCGCACCCTTAGTCTTATACTCTCGCTAAACAAAATTTTCGGTAATTCTGTTTTCGGCACCATCTACTTGTAATACCGAGAACCAACTTTTCGAACTGATTCATATACTTTAGTTCGAACTTCAAGCCCAGATGGCGATGGTAGTCTTTTTGACACTAAATGGAATCTTCCCCTGCCTTCAGTCCTTAACTGTCCGTAATCAGAAAAACACATTACGTTGTGAACAAAAATTTTTGTAAATACAGTACTAAACTGTCATTTTGGGCTTAATAACCGTTTACCACATCATTGACAAGGCATGTAAACACATGCTAATGGTACTGCTATAGTGACATATTTCTCTTAAAGACAGTATTCTGAAGTTGTTATCTTAATTTTGTAAGCAAAGTTTGTTTCCATAATGTCAGTATACACTTTTCCAATAATCTTAATATTTTCTCGATAAATTTTTCTTAAAGAAAAGTGTATCTTTTTGTACGAGTATACTGACGCAGTTCCAAAAAAACAGATTTATTTTGCGGTAGAAAACTTAGGATATTATTGCAGTCTTATGTATAATGACGCCCTTCCACGTTTCAAGCGACTTAAAAATAATCATAACGGATTAAATTATCGATTGTATTTTTTTTTCTTTTAATGACACGTTACATAAACTACTCTATGTTTTGACGATATTTCCACATAAATAATGATAATTATTATTTATGAATATTATTTCAATTTTTTCAGTTTTTATGCATTTTTATTTTTAACACTTAAATTAATCTTACTTGCTAGACAAAAAAATCCTTAAAAATTAGCTTAAAGTACTTACAAATAATCTTATTCTAACTTACTGGCCCCACGCGGGCACTCTAAGCTAAACCTAACACTTAAACCAAGTCTTTCGACGTATCTTACAGTCTAATTTATTTTTATTTTAACATTACATAAGAAAATAAATTTAAAATAAATAAAACTAAAAGCCTACATACTACCTACAAATAAATCTTAATCTACTTGACCTATTTACGTCTAATACATACACACATACATATATATATATATTTATATATATATATATATATATATATATATATATATATATAAATATATGTATATATATTTTAGTTTTTTTTTCATTTTTTATTTTTAATTAATTTTTTTTGTTTTTATATATTTTTTTTCTTCAAACTAACTTAATCCTACCTAAAACTATGCAAGCCGGCCACGGCTAAAAAAATTAGGCTGACCCACTTTGCCTCAGATGAAGCTTTCTATTACTGGAGGCATTCGACGACGAAGCATCCTCCCCTTCAACTAGCCACCAAAATTGCTGGTGCTGCTGAGCAACATCCCTCATGTCGCGAGTCCTTACCGCCCTACTGAATCGGAGACGCTCCGCACTGCCATGTGCTACGTCTCTGTCGTAGTTGAGTCGCCTGTTCGCACCTGTTCGAGCGACGTGGAATATTAGTGGCAGCGCCAATCTGTCTTGGATCAGACCTTTGCTATCTAATTAGAGGAACGCTTCTGGAGGAATAAAGCCGAACTTTCTCGTGTTACATATAATTGGGGTAGTAAGCCCCGGGGGTTGTTCGATGAGTTCATTGCTCTTGCAACGTGCCTTCGAGTCAACTTAATGACGAAATTGTCCACTCTTATTAGGTTCGCCCTATTGTGCAAGACCTCATTGGTATAGAATTTTATTTACTCAGACTCTGGTATTCTGTATAAGCGAAGACAAGTCCTAAGACAAGCCCTCTCAAACACCCGAATCTTTTCCAATAAACCTGCTCTCACGTTGAACCACACGGGACATCCAAATACAAGAATGGGCCTGACAAGGGCCATGTAGCAGATTACCTTCAACCTCGCATCGAGTTCGCTGTTATAAAACAGTCTCTGCAAGGTCAAAAGCACCCTTGTGTCTCGCCAGAGCAACATCTATATGTTTGTTAAAATACAGAAATTGATCTAGCCAGATTCCAAGATATCTGTCTACATTTCGACAAGCAAGTGGCTGCCCGTGCTGTCCCACGATCGAGAACTTTCGCCAATTCTTTCTGGTATGCCTACACGCCCCAGACAAAGATCTCCTAAGCAGAATGGTTTTCGACTTCTGAAAGTTGATTTTCAATTTCCAGTCATCGCAATATCGCTTAATTTGTCGAAGTCACGCTGCAAAAGAATATTAATGACCGCAATCTTTGGACCTGATCTGTACGCTATCAAGTCGTCTGCGTACGCTATGGCATGGTGAAGGGAACCTATCAGATCACTTGTGTAAGTGTTGAATAGGATCGGCGAATTTACTGTTAAATATTCCAGCAGAAGTTTCCGATATAATTAAAGAACGGTAAAAGAAATCACGTGATGGAAAACAACGAGCGACCCGATCGACAAACAACGTGCAAAGTGGATGACGTAATGTCGTCGTCTGATTACGCAGCACAGTCTGTAGAGGGGTCAGTAAAGACGACAACAAAGAGGAGGAGGAAGCTAAAACCAACTCCCAGCCCTGCAAAGCGCCCTGTCATATCTACCTCAACGGAGAAGATGCCGGTTGATGTAAATAAAGAGGCTATAATATCAACATCAATGTCCGATGTGAGGGAGGACCGCTACATGGGAGAAAGCAACAGTTTCGTCACATTGGCAACCTCAGATTCAGACGACGAAGATGAACAAGTCGAGTCGCTGAATACTAGCATCAAAATGCTAGAACTACAAATAGTGGATATAAAAACCAAACAAATGGCAAGGAGAGAAAGGGAGCAGCAAAATCCCTACCAACAAAAACACGGGCAAATGGAACAATCCACCAAAAAGCAACCGGAACGACAACAACAGCAAAGACCGCCGAAACAAAAACAGCAACCTAAACCTCAGTTGCAACAACAACAACAGAAGAAACAGCTACAACAACCGCAGAAACAACAGCAACAACAACACCATGAACAGAAACAAAAACAAACGGTGCCGCCAATCAACACCTTTAAGATGGAATTGCAAGACACAATCCAGTTATGTAAGTCGGCCATAGGCAATAATAATTTTTTTATTAAGAGATTAAGTATGGATAGGCATGCGATTCACTGCAATTCAGTGGAGTAAATCTGGCTTGGCAGCAGAAAGTGGAAATTAAACGTCCAGTCGTGCAGACACAAACACCAGCCGTTACTCCCCACGTTACCTACGCCCAAATGGCGGCAGGTAGGGGAAATACGGTACAACAACCAAAGGTAGCTTCTCAGGCCCCAGCGCCTAAAGCACCGGAACCTGTACCTGACATGCTGGCTATCTTGCTCTCTATTCAGGGGCAGATGGCTCAGCTTCATGCACTTCATGCACATGCACTAACCAACAAACTATGAACTGTCTACGCACTTTCGTGTATGACAGTGACCATTGCGGTCTCAACACCGAAATAACTGTTCCCAATGAAATTGCGAAATTAGATTTCCAAAGGCATTCCTACAATTATAGTAGGGTGCGTTGGACACACTTCACCAGAACACTGACGAGAGCACTCTCCTCGAATTCGCTCCACCCACCGTCCAACAGAAATCTGTCAAACGAGGAGATTGACAGGTATCTAAAACTAATGGACGAGACAATTAAACGAACAATGGACAAAACGATACCTCGGTATCAACACACTGACGACGAACACTTATTCCGCAATGCAACTATTGACGCACTGCACCGACATAAAAGTAGGCTGCTCTCAAGACTAAAAACCTTGTACAGACAGTTTACTGACAGACATAACCCGGAGATCATGACACTGAAGTCGTCGATTAAAAACCTCCAAACATTAATAAAAGACAATTACAGAGCATCTGTAAGTTTGTATTGGAACAATAAAATTCGGGCTGTAAACACCAGCAACCCGAATATGTTCCCTCAAATAAATAAAATATTTCGGAGAAAAGATCAAAACGACCTTCCATGTCTTAAAATCGCCCGAACGACGAACAACCAACAAATACTGGTAGCAGCGGGCATAGATCCAAATGAGGCTGTAGATGATGACAACTTCTATGTGATCGAGGATCCCCAGGAGCAGGTAGAGGCTATAGGAGCGACTTTCCAGGAAGTGTACAAGGCGAATGACATCATTGGCCCGAACCACGATCTGGAGAATCGAGTCCTTGTGCACAATTTCTAAATTCGAAATGAAATTGTGAATTGGCGATTCGAGAGCTCGGGTTTCACCCAGTTCAGTGACGAGAATATGGCAAATAATGTCATCACCAACGATAGGGTACTACCCCCGTTCATTTCGAAGGAAGAGCTCCAAATGATCTTCGAATCACTTAGAAGTATGTAATCAGTGGGAACCGATGAAATACCGAACATTGTGCTTCGACATCTCCCTCTAGAAGCGGTGAACATTTATACCACCCTGTTTAATAATGCAATGAATAATGCACATTATCCAGCGCATTGGAAAACTTCGGTGGTACATCCCATCCCCAAAAGTGATAAAGATACTTCCAATCCTTCGAATCTCCGCTCGATTAGTCTTCTTCCAAACATCAGTAAGGTTTTCGAGAAGGTGATCAATAGAGTCCAGACTAAGTGGGTTGAGGACAAACATATAGTTCCGAATAATCAGTTCGGTTTCAAGGCGCGGCATGATATCATTCATGCTGCGTCTAAACTGGTTTCTGATATCCAATGGAACAAAGGCAAGAAACAGTGCACTGGTGCCTGCCTGATTGACTTGGAGAAGGCCTTTGATATCGTATGGTTGGAAGGACTCTTTTTCAAGCTTGACAGGTTGGGCATTAGTAAACCACTGCTGTATATTCTTTTTGATATGCTCTCCAGTAGACAGTTCATCATGAAGAATGGCGATGTGACTTCTGCTGGAATATTTAACATTAAAAACGGTCTGCAACAAGGTGCAGTAAATTCTCCGATCCTATTCAACATTTACACGATTGATCTGATAGGTTCACTTCACCATGCCATAGCGTACGCAGACGACTTAATCGCGTACAGATCGGGTCCAAAGATCGAGGTCATTAATATGCTTTTGCAACGTGACTTCGATAAAATTACGCGATATTGCGATGACTGGAAGTTGAAAATCAACTTTCAGAAGTCGGAAACCATTCTGTTTAGGACGCCTTTGTCTGGGGCCTCTAGGGAAAGAATTGGTGAAAATTTTCTATCGTCGGACAACACGGACAGCCACTCGCTTGTCGAAATGTAGTCAGATACCTTGGGATCTGGCTAGATCAATTTCTGTATTTTAACAAGCATATAGAGGTTGCTCTGGCCAGAGCCAAAAGTGCTTTTGCCCTTACAAAGAGACTGTTTTATAACAGCCAACTCGATGCGAGGGTGAAGGTGATCTGCTACATGGCCCTTATCAGCCCTATGCTTGTATTTGGATGTCCCGTGTGGTTTAAAGTGAGAGCAAGTTTATTGGAAAAGATTCGGGTGTTTGAGAGGGCTTCTCTTAGGACTTGTCTTCGTTTATACAGAACACCAGAGTCTGAGTACATAAAATTCTATCGTAATGAGGTCTTGTATAATAGGGCGAACCTAATAAGAGTGGACAATTTTGTTATTAAGTTGACTCGAAGACACGTTGCAAGAGCAATGAGCTCTTCGAACAACCTGATCTCCGGGGCTTTCTACCCCAATTATATATATCACGAGAGAGTTCGCTTTGACGGCTTCATTCCTCCAGAAGCATTGGCGGTGCCGCTAATCTTCCACGTCGCTCGAACAGCTGCAGACAGGCGACTCAACTACGCCAGAGAAGTAGCACATGGCAGTGCGGAGCGGGTTCAGTAGGGCGGTAGGGAGTCGCGACATGAGGGATGTTGCTCGGAAGCACCAACAATTTTGGTGGCTAGTTAAAGGAGGGGAAGTCTCGTCGTCCAATTCTTCCAGTACTAGGTAGCTCTATAGGAAGGAAAGTCGGTCGTCTGACTATTTTATTAGCCTTGGCCGGCTTACATAGTTTTAGCTAGGATTAAGTTAGTTTTCAATAAAAGAAAAATACATAAATACAAAAAAAAAAATTAATAAAACAAAAAAAAATAAAAAAAAAAAAATATATATATATATATGTTTACATGTATTTTTATATTTAGTATATATATATGTATATTGTATGTCTATATTTGTGTTAGATGTAAGTAGGTTAAGTAGATTAAGATTTATTTTTAGGTTGTCTGTAAGTTTTTAGTTTTAAGTTTTATAACAAAATTAAAATCAAAATAGCCCATATACTAAGTTTTTTCTATTTAAAAATGTTTTCTTAGTTTAAGCTGTATTGTCCTAACTATAAGAATAAGAACAAAACCTGTCAAAACGTCGAAAGACATAGTTTAAGTGTTAGGTTTAACTTAGAGCGCCCGCATGGAGCCAGTAAGTTAGAATAAGATAAATTTAAATTAATTAAGCTAATTTTTAAGCGTTTTTTTGGATAGCTTGTAAGTGTTAATTAATAAAATCAAATAAAAAATGCATTTAAACTGAACTGAAAATTCCAGCAGAACTAACATCGCTATTCTTCACGATGAAGTGTCTATTGGAGAGCATAGCAAAAAGAATATGCAGCAGTGGTTTACTTATGCCCAACTTGTGCAGCTTGAAAAAGAGTCCTTCTAACCATACGGTATCGAAGGTGTATTATTGTCTATTGAAAGAGTGGTGTGCTTGCTATCAGTGCTTTATTACAACTGGCGGTATGCTTAAAGCTAAATGACAATTAATCGTCATACAATGATATAATGGAGAGCATAGGGTGTGCCTAATTTAACATAATCTCTACAGAAGGCTTTCTCCAAGTCAATCAGGCAAATTTCATTGGATATCAGAAACCAGTTTAGAGGCAGCATGACTGATATCATGCCCCGCCTTGAAACCGAATTGATTATCCGGAATTATATATTTGTCCTCAACCCACTTAGTCAGGACTCTCGAAAACCTTACTGATGTTTGGAAGAAGACTGATCTAGCGTAGATTCGCCGGATTGGAAGTGTTTTTATCCCTTTTGGGATATATGAATATTATAGGTCTATAAAGATGTAGCGCAAAGGTTTAATATTAAAACTAGCACTCAGAAATAAGCTATGTAGAATGTGGTAAAAATTAGATTATTTCGAGAGAAAGGTCTACATCAAATCTTCCGTTGCAAGAAATCCCAAACTCACCTCCTGAAATACCCATAGCACAAACATGGTCGACGACAAATTTCAACTCTTGATAATGACATACAGATTTCAAGGCCCCCACCTGCTTCATCGCAAAGTGTTCTGTCGCCTGCAGAATCGGAAGATTCCCGGTTTGGTGATTTTTCTCCTCACGATGATGAATCTGATAACTATCCTTTGCCAGCGACGGAACAACGAACAGACGAAGAGAGTTCTGATACTTCAGACAATGAAAGCGCCACTAATAAAAAAGCGACGCAAAGGTGTCGTGAATTCAAAAAGCTGGTGACAAGGAAACTACGCAACTCTGGTAAGCAGTACACTTAATAAAATAAGTTATTTGAGAAACAAAGCTGAAACCTCCTTGTGGCGGAAATTGTCGCTAAAATGTTCGGAAAGCATAAATCAAGATGAGCGCAAAAGATATTTCAAGTATATTGAGATATGGCAAGTTTGACTCGACAGAGAGATTTCATTGGAAATAGTATGACTAATATTCAATCTAAATATCAGTACAGGAAAATAGATAACAATCGCAAATCAAATGCGTTCTACTTCACAGTGCAAGGCAAGAAAATTAGGGTATGCAAAACTTTTTTTAAGAATACCATTGGTATTAACGATAGACGTATAAGAACGGTCATAGAAAAGATGTCTGAAAACGGGGTTGTGGCAGAGGATAAAAGACGGAACTATGGAAAGCAAACAAAGGTACAGTTTATTGTAGAGGAGTTAAAAACTAGCATTATTTACTATGGGAAGGGTGGTCCATCTCGTCCCGGTTAGGAGTTATGGGCAATTTAAAAACAAATGACTTAAGATGGGAAAACAATTATTAAAAAACAACGGTTACACTTACAATAAAGCACTAGAAAATATATGAAAGCCCAAAACTTGTTCTTTAATATAAAATTTACATCAAATAATTCGTGTGAATAGTTTTTGAATAATTCACATTCAAACTCAAATTCTTGGTAAAAAATTAAAAAAAAAATTTTTAACAATATTACTCAAAATTGTTAAATAATGTGCCAAATTGGTTTTTTGTATTCAATGCGCGTATTAATTCTACATCGAACACAAAAAATCGCATGTCTTTATGTCCTTTAGTTTTTAAGCAAATTGAAATTGAAATTACTACTTTAGTTTTGTTTTTTGGCATTTATGTACGTAGTCTTCCTTTGAATAAGTTAATGAGTATTATTTAAACATCTCGCAGACGCCTATATCAATAGTTTTCTTAATTAAGAGTATACGGGTGACCTGCTTCGCGGGATTAGGGGTTTCAACTTTCTTCCCGCATTCGGCAGGTCCCACTCACACAACTTCGTTGCTCCGCTCGGGGTATGTGCTTTTCGTCAGGCAGGCGCCTATGTCATCAATACTCTTCATCCGCAGTTCTCATCACAAAATTACCAAGTTCCAAGGCAATTACAAAGCAATGACGGCTAAGCATCCTCTAATCCATACTAAACTAAATAACTTCTCAGTGTTTTGTTCGTTCGGAGATTTTTTGTCGACCAACGAAAGAAGCATTGCATTTTTAGAAGAATCTGGTTTAATTCCCACTAAAACATCCATTCCGCCACTGTGTTGCAACTTAACTATGAAGGTAGAAAAGTGTAGAAATGTAAAGTTCGGTTGGATGTCGCGATGCTCTAAAAATAAAGGTGACAAAAATTGTAGAAATACAATCAACCCATCTATCGGTACATTTTTCCATGGACCTCAATGTCGGCTAGAGATTCGCGAGGTGCTTGCAATAATTATCGCTTTTGTTATCAAAATGCCTGTGAACAAGGTTTTTCAGGTAAATTAATTAAATCTTAAGCTACAACCTAAGGATTTTTTAAAAATATTATTACATGTAGTTTATTATTTTAAAATTAGCATATAATCTCTTGGCGCCATCACGACAATAAAAGTGTGCTTAGTAAATCTACTATAATAGATTACTATAACTATTGTCGTGAAATAGCCGAAATAATAGCATCTCACGTCGATGTTAACATTGGCGGCGAAGGAAAAACTATACAAATCGACGAGACTTTTCTGACAAAAAGGAAATACCACAGAACAAAAAGGAAATAACCGAACAAATGAAAATCGTAGTGTTGGGGTTATTTTGTAAAGAAGATAAGGTCGGACGCTTCTTTAAAGTGAACTCCAAAAGTAAAGAAGACTTGTGGCCTTATATACACAAATACGTTAAGCCCAACATAGGTATTGAGAAAATGTTCCCTACTTCTACGACTCATGAAATTACAAACCACAGCAAAGGCGAGTATGTTGACAAGACCGATGCAACCAATATTATAAATGATCTTGAGAATCAGAACAAGCTTCTGATAAAATCAATTTTATGACGCAATACAACGCAGCACCTTCACCAATATATGGCACTTTTCTTTTACTGCTTTGAAAAAAATTATAAGGACAAAATGGGCTCCCAAATCACGGAATTTTTAATTGACGTAAAAAAAGTGAACAATGTGAACAATGAGCACTTAGAATGTATTTTACCACCAAAACAACCTCGGCTCTTCACCATCATCGACGAACTCAACGAACTCGACATTGACACCAGCACGGACGATGACTTCATTGAAGAAACTTACATACCTTTTTAATATGTACTCGTACATTGAACATTTAATTGACTACTCTTAACTAACACCTAACTTACTCAAAAACTGACTGGCTGGGACGCGGAATTCAATGCAAATCTACCTCCTCGTGGTGCATTCTGGGTCACGCTAAATGATTTACTGTACTTTACTTACAAACATGACCCTATCATCAATATTAATCCTCAAAGTGAGATCGCCATAAATACCAAAAAAATAGTTTTAGTAATTTTCAATTTTCTCAAAAACTAGAAGATATAAAGCCATGCGGTTTTTTGTGTTCGATTCAGAATTGATATGCGCATTAGCAAAAAAAAAACAATTGGGCACATCATCTCACAATTTTGAATAATATTGATTTAAAAAAAAAAATTTCATTTTTTACCAAAAATTTAAGTTTGAATGCAAATTATTCAAAAACTATTCAAACGAATTATTTGATGTAAATTTTATAATTTATATAAATTTTATTTTAAAGAGCAAGTTTTAGGCTTTCAAATCCTGTATAGTACTTTATTGTAAGTATTGCCGTTGTTTTTCAATAAAATCTTTCCCATTTTAAGTAATTTTTTTCTAAAATTGCCCCTAACTCCTAAACGGGGCGTGATAGAATCCCCCCCGCTTCCCATAGTAAAAAATGCTAGTTTTTAACCCCTCCACAAAATACCGTTATCAATTCTTGGCGCCAAAGTTATCGTACTCTCCCCTTATCTCGTATAGAGGGCCACTACCTAAGACAACAAACTCAGTTCAGTTTTTATGCATTTTTATTTTTTTAACTTAAATTAATCTTATATGCTAAACAAAAAATGCTTAAAAATTAACGTAAATTACTTACAAATAATCTTATTCTAACTTACTTGCCCCATGCGGGCACTCTAAGTTAAACCTAACACTTAAACTATGTCTTTCCACGTTTCTTACAGACTATTTTTAATTTTATTTTAACATTATTAATACTAGAATACTAAGAAAATAAATTTTAAGCAAAAAACTTAATATATGGACAAACATAGACATACATAAATATATATATAAATAATATATATATAAATAATATGTATATATGTACATAATAAATAAATACATGCATATATTTTTTTGTTTAATTTAATTTTTTTTTTGTTTTTATATATTTTTGTTTTTCTTAAAATCTAACTTAAACCTATCTAAAACCATGTAAGCCGGCCATGGCTAAAAACAAAAACATTAGGCTGGCCCACTTTGCTTCACATGAAGCTACATATCACTGAAGGAGTTCGACGACGAAGCATCCTCCCCTTCAACAAGCCACCAAAAGTTTTGGTGCTGCTGAGCAACATCCCTCATGTCGCGACTCCCTACCGCCCTACTGAACCGGAGACGCTCCGCACTGCCATGTGCGACGTCTCTGTCGTAGTTGAGTCACCTGTCCGCAGCTGTTCGAGCGACGTGAAAGATTAGCGGCACCGCCAATCTGTCCTGGATCAGACCCTTGCTATCTAGATAGAGGAACGCTTCTGGAGGAATAAAGCTGTCAAAGCGAACTCTCTCGTGATACATATAATTGGGGTAGAAAGCCCCGGAGATCAGGTTGTTCGATGAAGTAATTGCTCTTGCAATGTGCCTTCGAGTTAACTTAATGACGAAATTGTCCACTCTTATTAGGTTCGCCCTATTATATAAGACCTCATTGGGATAGAATTTTATGTACTCAGACTCTGGTGTTCTGTATAAGCGAAGACAAGTCCTAAGACAAGCCCTCTCAAACACCCGAATCTTTTCCAATAAACTTGCTCTCACGTTGAACCACACGGGACATCCAAATACAAGCATGGGCCCGATAAGGGCCATGTAGCAGATAATCTTCACCCTCGCATCGAGTTGGCTGTTATAAAACAGTCTCTTTCTAAGGGCAAAAGCACCTCTGGCTTTGGCCAGAGGAACATCTATATGTGTATTAAAATACAGAAATTGATCTAGCCAGATCCCGAGGTATCTGACTACATTTCGACAAGCAAGTGGCTGCCCCACGATCGAGAACTTTCGCCAATTCTTTCTGGTATCCCTAGAGGCCTCAGACAAAGGCGTCCTAAGCAGAATGGTTTCCGACTTCTGAAAGTTGATTTTCAACTTCCAGTCATCGCAATATCGCTTAATTTGTCGAAGTCACACTGCAAAAGCATATTAATGACCTCAATCTTTGGACCTGACCTGTACGCGATTATGTCGTCTGCGTACGCTATGGAATGGTGAAGTGAACCTATCAGATCAATCGTGTAAGTATTGAATAGGATCGGCGAATTTACAGCACCTTGTTGCAGACCCTTTTTAATGTTAAATGTTCTAGCAGAAGTCACAGCGCCATTCTTCACGATGAACTGTCTACTGGAGAATATATCAAAAAGAATATACAGAAGTGGTTTACTAATGCCCAACCTGTCCAGCTTGAGTCCTTCTAACCATACGGTATCGAAAGCTTTCTCCAAGTCAATGAGGCAGGCACCAGTGCACTGGTTCTTGCCTTTGTTCCATTGGATATCAGAAACCAGTTTATACGCAGCATGAATGAAATCATACCCCGCCTTGAAACCGAATTAATTATACGGAACTATATTTTTGTCCTCAACCCACTTAGTCACGACTCTATTGATCACCTTCTCGAAAACCTTACTGATGTTTGGAAGAAATCTGATCGAGCGGAGATTCGCGGGTTGGAAGTGTCTTTATCCCTTTTGGGGATGAGATGTACCACTGCAGTTTTCCAACGCGCTGGACAATGTGCATTATTCATTGCATTATTAAACAGAGTGGTATAAATGTCCACCGCTTCTAGTGGGAGATGTCGAAGCACAATGTTCGGTATTTCATCGGTTCCCACTGATTTCTTACTTCTAAGCGATTCGAAGATCGTTTGGAGCCCTGCCTTCGAAATGAACGGTGGTAGTACCATTTCATTGGTTCAGTTTTTTCAGTTTTAATGCATTTTATTATCTTAACACTAACTCTTACATTCTAACAAAAAATGCTTAAATGTTATCTTACAATTACTTAACAATCTTATGCTAACTTACTGGCCCCACACAGGCACTCTAAGCTAATCTAAATTCTTATATCTATGTCTTTCGACTTCATTTACATTTTATTTATAAATTTTTATTTTGTGTACTTAGGGCTAAGAAAAAATTGATAACAAAAAACTTAGCCTATGGATGTAATTTTTTATTTTTTATAAAAACTTAATATCTAACTTAAAATAAACCTTAGCCTACCTAACCTAAATGCACAATACACACATAACCACTCATAGACATTATACACGATCATATACATATATCAGTATACACCTTTGTATACACTGATATATGTATATGTTTCTTAAATGCTAACCTAAACCAATGTAAGCTGGCCATCGCTATTTACAAAGCAAATACATTGGCCAGCCCTGCCTCATTAGTGAGGCTGGTCCGTAATTGACGGAAACGACGACGAAACATCTTCTCCATCATTCAACCACCAGAAATGCTGGTGCTGCCGAATGACATCCCTTTTATCGCGTTTCCCCACCGCCCTACTGAACCTGAGGCGATCCACACTGCCGTGTGCGACGTCTCTGTTGTAGTTGAGTCGCCTGTCCCCAGCTTTCCGAGCGACATGGAAGATTAACGGGACCGCTGATCTATCCTGGATCAACCCTATCTGATCCAGGTAGAGGAATGCTTTCGGTAGAACGAAGCCGTCAGAGCGCACACTCTCGTGGTAAAGGTAATTGGGGTAGTAAGCCCCAGATATCAGGTTATTCGTCGAGGTCATTGCTCTTGCAATGTGCCTTCGAGTCAGCTTAATTACGAAGTTGTCCACTCGTATTAGGTTCGCCCTGTTGTAAAGGACCTCATTAGGATAAAATTTCTTGGACTCCGATTCTGGTGTTCTGTACAAGCGAAGACAAGCCCTCTCAAACACCCGAATCTTTTCCATTAAGCTGTCGAACGATCCCTACAATATAAGGAGTACACAATGGTTACTTTCCTAGACATAGAGGGCGCCTTCAGTCTAATGCTAAAAAGCAGGATAATCAACTCCAAACTGTGTAAGACTTCTGCTAAAAGATATGGCAGTAGATGTACGCCGCAAGGCGGTGTCCTCTCTCCCCTTCTCTGGAACTTAGTAGTTAACGAACTACTGATATACCTGGAAGCGGGTGGTAGCAGAGTGATTGCCTATGCGGATGACGGTGCCATAGCCGTCTCAGGAAAACATCTAAATACCATTAAAGAACTCCTCCAAGTAAATCTCAACAGATTAACCCGCTGGGCAGATCGCTGTGGATTGGGAATAAACCCCCATAAAACTGATCTTGTCCTCTTTTCTAGGAACTATAAATTCCAATCATAGACCCTCCTTCAATAAATGGTACCAGTTTAGTTTTCTCCGATACAGCAAAATATATGGGTCTCATTTTTGATAGGAAACTAAACTGGAAACCTAACATTCAAGAAAGAGTCAATAAAGCTACAATAGCTTTATTCTCTTTCAAAAAAGCCATTGGAAATAAATGGGGCCTTCAACCTCGCATAACCCACTGGCTATACATCTCGGTCCTAAGACCGATACTTACTTACGGGGTGGTTGTCTGGTGGACGGCCTTGGAAAATGCAGTCAACCGCATTAAACTAAGCAGAGTCCAAAGAACAGCATGTCTATGCACAAAGCGGAGCCTTGCGGTCTATCACCTCTGTGGCATTAGATATTCTGCTTCACTTGACACCCCTCGACATTTTTAGCAAGCAACTAGCTGCGACTGCAGCTATTCGCCTTAAACCGACTAAACAGTGGACAAATAATTCATTTAGCCACGTCAATATTCTTAATACATTAGGAAACCTCACAGAACATCGATTACAACATACCTGAACTTTGGTTTGACAAAAACTTCCATGTAAGCTTCCCTTCTAGATCATTCTGGGAGGAGGATGCTTTCATGGAGGACAAGTCAATCCATCTCTACACAGATGGATCTAAACCCAATAGCGGAGTTGGTGGCGGTGTTTTCTCAGATAAGCTAAATCTAAGCCTCTCTTTCTGTCTTACAAATCACTGTAGCGTGTTCCAGGCGGAAATTTTGGCGATTAAAGAAGCTTTGTCCTGGCTGAAGAAAAACGTGATATCTGCAAAGGATATCCGCATATTTTCGGATAGTCAGGCCGCCGTCAAGTCCCTGGACTCGGTCTCATTATATTCTAAAACCGCCCTTGAATGCCGATCATCTCTCACGGAGATGGCAGAGCAGTTCAACATTCACCTTTGTTGGGTGCCGGGCCACAGAGACATTCCAGGGAACTGCAGAACCGATGAACTCGCCAAAATCTACCTATCCTACCGGACAAAGGTAGTATAGGTATACCAATCGCTACGTGCAAACTAACACTAAAGCTAGATGCCAATAAAAGAACAGACCTTAGGTGGACTGCTGGACAAACATGTCTAGCGACCAAACAGATCCGGCCAAAGCTGGATCTGA
>CASBSA010000284.1:0-37450 GCA_949129095.1 Volucella bombylans | reverse complement strand
AGTGTTTTTTTAACTCGTTTAAACAGAAAGAAGTCACAGGGAGCCCAATCAGGTGAATTCGGTGGCTGTTGGATTGTACTTGTTGCATTTTTCGTCAAAAAATTACGAATAATAATGGCACTGTGCGACTGTGCGTTATCATGGTGCAAAATCCACGAGTCTTCTGCACACAATTCTGGTCTCTTTCGGCGAATTGCTTCACGCAAACGTCTCATAACACCCAAATAATACTCTTTGTTTACTGTCTGGTCTTCTGGCAAAAATTCATGATGCACTACACCATTGAAAACGACGTGGTTTTTTTGGTCTCGGCTTATTTGGTGAACGCCATTCACTTGCTTGATGTCTAGATTGGATCGGATTCAGCCTCGCAAATCGTCTCTTTTGCGACGTCAACACGGTCTATTTTTGCACGAAATTGAGGCCTTTTAGCACCAACTTTGCTGCTACACGACGGAAACCCAAATCATTAACCAAAACGTCTTTGACGGATCCATAGGCAATGTTCAAGTCCTCCGCTATATCTCTAATGGTTAATTTATGGTTATTGACCAACATTTCTTTTACTCCATCAATGTTTTCGTCGGTTTTCGATGTCGATAGTCTGCCACTGCGTTCATCATCTTTGAGTGACTCACGACCACTCAGTTTCAGTTTTAATTGCATTTTATTTAATTAATCACTAACTCTTACATACTAACAAAAAATGCTTAAATGCTAGCTTAAAATTACTTACAATCTTATACTAACTTACTGGCCCAACACAGGCACTCTAAGCTACTTTAAATACTTATATCTATGTCTTTCGACTTTACTTACATTTTATTTAGAATTAAGTAAAGCCACGACCACTTTTGAACCGCTCGTGCCACTGGTAAATGACCGTTTTCTTTAGAGAATCGTTGCCGAAACACTTTTCCAACGTTCGCGCACCATTAAATTCGTTTTTTACGCAAAATTTAATACAAGTTCGTTGATGCAAATTTAAATCCATTTCTAAAATTGTAAAAAATCGACAACACACACAGAGATACGAGTAGATGTACTCTTGGCTACGTAACTTTTGCAAATGTCAAGCTATGACGATAAGATTTAGAGGGAATGTCGAAAACTAACTTAACAAAAGAAATAAAACTCAAATCGGAACAACGGAAACGAATTCCGGGAACTTGATTGATATGGTATACATACGAGTATATATGTACATACGAAGAGATGTTTTAATGTTTTATTCACACTGGAAAAGGAAACTCCAATACTTTTCCGACAACGCATCCAAGAAGTTGTCATAACCCATTTTTCCTATGGAGCAGGGTGATGCTATTTGTCGGAATTCCGGTCCCTGGCAGTGTGAGTATGCTCTCAGTAAGACAGGGTTGATTCAGTGAAGGTTTTAACTTATAAACCTGGAAGAACAGGTCCGAATTATGCAACTTGTTGTGTCAAGGAAATTTATTTTCAAAAGCAGTTCTTTTACATTATGTTGATGAGTTTGATCCGGGCAATATGAGGTTGGCACATTACAACTCCAGTTTTTTGATTTATTCAATTCATTTCAATTGAATTTCAAGAACGTGTTATAATCCGAGTTTTAATGATGTTGATCTAATGTAGCACATATTTTCAAAAATGAAGTAAAATATTTTGCCAACCTGCGTATGACATTTTATTCTCTATCTCCATACATTTGCAGATACAACCAAGTTCGCCTACAAGAGAATACGAGAATGTGTGTACAATCAGAGGTTGGACGTAGCATATTTTTTCTCTTTTCATCGCTACAATACACAGTGGTTCCACTCTCGGACAAAGGCGGTCATAATTACTTGCCCAAAAAAAAAAAAAATAAATAAAATGAATTGGTTGCGGGGTACTGATTCCCTGATTCCGAAACCGTTATCAGTTTTGCACGATCTGGTCGGCAACTTCTGTTATCGGTACATCGCGATGTGGTTCCGCTTATTAAGTAAGGCAGTCTTAATTGATAAAACATGTAATATGACTTCAAAAACTTTATTTTTCGAATACAAGTGTATGTACATAATATGGATATTAGGGTGGTCCTTGTTTGTTGAAAGAAAAAAAAATTTTTTTATTGAGCACCCTTTTTTTTTGTTCCACTATATTCAAAAAGTGTACAAAACAAATTTCAAGAAAATGAGCTTGTAGTAACACGTACCGCAATGAGCCTGAAATCTTAAGAATTCTCTTCTAGGTGAAAAAAAGAAACATTCAAATAATTTTAAAAATTTATTTTTAAATAATACGAGTAATAAGCAGATGAAGATTTTGTAACAAATAGATTTATAGATGATATTTGTACAAATAATTTATACACAAATAAATAATGAAACTCAGTCATCGTAACGAGTTTTGAGACTTTCTCGACTACATCCTGGGTTGTTTGGCGATAATTTCTCACAGTCTGAATATTTTAAATTTGAATAGAAGTTATTTAAAATTTAAAGCATATTATTAAGATAATCTGTGAGTTATTTTTAGCAAATGAAAACGGTACTCACTTGAAGTAGGAATTGATTTTGATCTTCCTTTTTAGTGAGTTAGTTATTGAATTCTTCCATTAGTTTAACTCCACGTTCAGCTGTATCATTAACTACTTTCAATGATACGACTATTTCCCTTGCTCGCCTATAATCTCGTTGGTCATTCAAAACTGTTGGATCAATGTCCAAAAAGTCTGCAGATAAGCCAAATCTTTCGAAAGTTTTCATAGATTTAGCTGACATTATATCTGATGGAAGATTTTTGGTAATGAAGTGTGAAACATCAACTGCTTTCAGATGTAATTTTTTCTTCAACCTGTTATCGAAAAAGGAAAACACTGCACATTCCTCGTTCAGGTACCATAAATGATTAAGGATTTAGCTCGACTTGTTTCTGAAAGAATATTATTTTAAGGCAATATATTCCTTTTGCCATCTACCGAGCCAAATGATAAGTTCCTGGTACCCGAAATTAAATGCCACTTAGAGGAGTTCCTCTCAAATAAATAACTATCAGCTCCAGAAACTCCTTATAGTCATCCTGAGGGAAATTATCTTCTAGCCTTTTCATAGCAAATACCAAAATTTCTTCCATTACATCTGCAACGACATTTACAGCCTTTTTGTCCACGGACCATATGAAAATTTTGCTTTTTTTAATTTTTCTACTGAGCTTTAAATTTTTAAACAAAACAATATCAGGTCCAGAAGATGGATCCAATTTAGATGCATTAAATACTCCTTGAACAACATTTTCAAAAATGTGATGTCTGCAAGCTAGGTAGAGTATGTCTCAACCAATTTTATTTTCTAGCAGGACACAAGCTCCGTTCAAACGCCCGGTGTTAGATGCAGTTGCATCAAAAACAAAAGCTTGCACTTTATCCATCAATGACCAATCTGCAATACTTCATACACTGCAGATGATATTTCAATACCAGTTCCAGCTGAAAGTTTCGGTATTCCAAGGAACAACTTCAATTTTTGGAGCTGTTGCAATAATTGGAAGTCTGTCAACTTTAGCTTGGCCAGTTATATCGGGAAGGAGTTTGGAGTTCCAGTGCATTACAGCAAAATATAAACTCAAGTTGGCAAATTTTGTTTTAATTGCTGTTGCTGTTTACTGGCGAAAATATTGACGAGAAAGTCTTATAGAGGTGTGGTTAATCACAAATTTTAAAGGATCCAAGGAAGTGGCTTCAATACAGGAGGTGAACGGCATCTCTATCTCTTATTTTACATTTACCGAGCACTGCCGATAGCCTGGAAGTTAAAATATCTACTCTAGCACTTTTCAAGCCGGATGACCCTGGCACTGACGATTCAGAGCTAGAATTCAGAGATAGAATTTTTTCAACTACAAGCTCCTTTTTTTCAGATGAAAAAGTAGTATCTACGAGTACCTACCCTTGTGTTAATTGAATGAACCTTGATCTTCAACTCGTTGTTTGGTTCTCTTCTCACGATCTTCTTTTCTTTTTTCCATAGCTGCAAGCTATAGTCCGTTCCAAGCATACACCCAGGTCGACCTTTCTGTCTTTGTAAAAGCAACAACTTTGTATCCTCTTCAATTTTCGTCAAATCCAAGTCTGATGCATGCGCGATATCAAATAAATCTTTTAAGGTTTCCGCAAAATCATATTATTTTTTTTTTCATTGTCTCAGTGTTTCTGTTTTTACTTTTCTCAATGTTTCGTAGCTCTTCGTAAAGTTTTTTCAATTGTTTTAAGCAAGACATCGATCACGAGTAGGAATTCTTCCTTTTTTTCCAAAATATAAAACACTCATCTATTACTAAACTAGCACTATTTGCTAAACTTAACTTCACTCTTTGTATATTTTAAAAAAGAACACCAAGTACATGTCGTTGAAGGTAATTTAAAACCTAGAATTTGATTTTTCATAACACCGACCAAAAATAAAATTTCACGTAGCATTTTTTAACAACTTTACTGCTCGTGGGCTACTAAAAGTTTCGATTGACAGAAATAACAAAGTGCATTTTGAATTCCATCACCTACGCCTGCTTAGAAAAAAAAAACTTTATACAAGAGAGTGGAAGAAAATTACATGCATTACATACAATAGGTGTTAGTGCAGTAGATGAATTTTCGTAACAGCGTAGATTTTAAGCTCAGTGCGGAACGTGTTAACGTGGTAGTAAAAAAAAATTAGGGTAATGCAAAAAAAAAAATTGGGTGCTCAAAAAAAAATTCCGACTTTTGAAAATAAGGACCACCCTAATGGGTATACATAAATAAACAATACGAAAAAAAAATATATATTTACTTCAAACTTAACGTACTTCAAATAACGTACACTTCTTAAAATAATTCTAAATACTTTAAGAGTTATTTTTATAAACAGAACAACAATTTGTATTAACATGGAAAAAACTATCAAAAATAAATAAAATACAAGTTTAAGATCAAATGCTTACTCAATATATAAAATACATTTTACTTAAGAGACCGTTTCAAGCAGGTCAATCACAACCTCCGATAGAAGTTTTTTTCATTCAAGGCAACGTTCTCCCATTGACAAAAGTGAGTGACTAATTATTTCAGACCCATGAATTAGTACATTTTTTACTTAAGCAGGAAGATTATAGCATGGATGTTTTTGCACGAGTTGACTAGCTTGTTTTTATCGCAGAGTCCCTAAACTTGTTCTTATTTATTTTGTAGCCAGATGATATATAAATAAGAAAAGTGCAGCATCGATCAATAATATTTTTATCTAGTCCAGTAATATCGGCAGATATGGTTGAATTTGCGAAAAAAGTTTCTAGCTGTATTTCCGTTATTTTATCATAATCTCTGCCTGAACTGATCTTGAATGTATTTCATTCTCTTTGCAAAAGTTGCATTATCATTATCTGATCATATCTGCCATTTTCTGATGAACGATCTGTGAGATATGTGGATGAAATATTCAAAAAAACAAATCCATGAATGAAGTGGTGATATTCCAAATTCATACTGGCAATCATCAACTCTCTTTTCTACTCATTTATTTATCCCATTCATTCTCTCGGCGATGCACCGCATTATACAAAATCTACTCGAATCTGTTTCACTTAGGCCACGAACGCTTGAAGTAAGTCTAATCAATGCATTGGTCATGTTTCGCGCTTAATGCTTTTATGCTTGTGGGAGGGTTTACGGTTTTAAGCTTAAGCTTAAGTGCGTTGTTTAGCATATGTAAGTATAAACGCGTGCAAATTTTTTCGTTTTTTATTTATTTTATCTATGACTTGCTGGCGTGAAATATTTATTAAAGTGACTGGAGCTGTTCAATAAAATATTAACGGCAGATTCATCGACCTTTGCTACAACTATGCTAATCTTCTGCGTTTTGATCGCTTACTGCAGTCTGAAAGGTCCTTTCTTTGTCAACTAGCTGGTGCGAATTTACAAATAATCTGTATAGAGATATTCTCGCAGGAAAATTCAACTGGTTTATATGCTAGAAACTCTAAGCTATTGATTTAGATATATTTCAAGGCGAGAATCGCGGGAAAATGTAGTTAAAAGCTACCAAAACCAACAAATGAAACGACATATTTCAGTATTATTTTTACCTTTTATATTTCGAAGACATTTTCTTTAACAAGTAAATAGAAACAGTACACATACCGTCTTTCTTATATTCCATTGCTGTACAGAAAATCATTACAACTTGAACAACAAAAATTAAATAAATCTCTTTAACGGGACTTTTTGCGCACTTATATTAAAAAAGGATGCTAATAAGGTATTAGAAAAAGTTATTTACAAAAATAAAAAAATTCTTTTTGTTTTTAATTATGACTTATGGGGTGGGCCACAGTTCCGTGGATCAAGTTTATATAAAGAGAAAGAATGTGAGCGAATCAATCCCATTATTGTTACTAGATGTCGCAACTTTTCATTATTCGGAAATCAATTCTAAGAGTTTTGAAGGCGCCAAATAGAGTGTAAATAATTACTATATTGTCTGGATACCTAGTTTCCCAATTCGGAATTTTGCTCCGTCGTTCGCCTTGACTTGAAGAAGCAAAATTTCGTTCTTGTATCGTCAGACTGACCACATGATCTCTGTAATTCTGGAGTTTTTCGTGTTTTTTCTTATCAACAAGATTTGAAGGATAAACATATGTATGTATGTATGTGTATTTATGGTTTCACGTAATTACAAATAATTCACACATTATTATTTATTACATTGTATTCTTAATTAATTTATACGAAAACAAGCTAATGATGGACAAAACACACTACTGTGAATTTCAAAATTCTTTCTTGAGTTCTATTTACTATAATAAAAGGCTTAACGTTGTTTTATTTTCATATATATATTATTGTATTATATTTAACGGAGTACATACACTAAAATTGCACATATATAACGAAGGTTGAAAAAAATTGGGTCCAGAATCATCTGAGTTTTGCAAGGAATAGTAACAATTTAGACCAGCGAATATGGTACAACTTACTATTTCGTTAATACAAAATATCCCAGACTGACCTTAACTACTTAACAAAATTGAATTATTTTTTTTCTTTAAATAGAACAAGAGCTCTATGCTTCATAGAAAGAGATTCATCACTAAATCGTCAGGCGAACAGTACTTTTATTTATAAGCTTAAAACCAGGGTTTGCAAGACTGATAACAAATCTTACAATCTCCCATATATTTCTTTTATCAAAACATGACCATAACAAAGTTACTAGGCACAAAACAAGAGTTAAGATCCCAAAACAAGCTGAAGTGCGTATATTTAATACGTATTAAAATAAATATGTAAATTCAGCTTAAATTATTAACTGAAGCTTTTGGCTAAAGTTCTGTAACTTTTTTCCAATTCACTTCAAGTATGTTACGTAAGAACTCTTTCTTGCACAGCTTTACCAAAACCGTTCAAGCTCAACCGGTCAGGCTTAATCTGAAAACCATTGTAGAATACTACAAGTTCTAAAGGCAAGTACAACGAGCCTAAAAAGAAATCTTCAGGGAGTATTAAGACTGGTCCTATCACTTCCTCCACCCCTAGCAGAAGCAAGTTTATGGCAGGCCACGGACTTGTCGCTGCTATTAAAACTCCTCTCCCCAAGGGAGATGATGCTCAGCCGCATCGGCAACTGAAGAAGAACAGAAGGCCGAAACTACAGATGATCACCTTGAAGAGAAAAAGCCACCAGCAGTACCTAGTTACACCGCTCTATTCGACGACGAGCCACCGCCGGATGATAATGTACCACATGGCCCCACTTTCGAAGGACTGGAATCAGAACCACCAAAGTACAATGTGGATGAGGATAACGTTGCCACTAATTCAACTGCGCCTTCGTATGGTGGCATCAATCTATTCACCGATGTTTCGCCTGACGATGACTTACCAGCATCCCCACCTTCGGAAACAAAACGCATTCACAGCATTTTCTATGATGATTTTCCTGAGACCATTGAAGCTAGTCGTGATATGCGCGCTCCCTCTTCTCGTACATCTTCAACGATGAACTACATCCAGATGATGATCTTCAAAGTCCGAAAATAGTGTCTGGAGAAAAGTATGTAAAAGCACCTGAGGAACAAAAACCAAAGCCGAAGGTCTCGAAATTAAAGAAAATTGATTTGCAGATCAATGTAGCTGCTTTGTTACCTTCAGAAAAAGTGCCTTCATTCAAAAAGTCTGAACTCTTCGAACCCGTCGAGCCCATCTCTGAGCCTGTTAGCTCATCAGAACTCTGAAACTATAGGTCCCTCTGATAAGGATACTCCAACGCCTCGTACTATACAACCAAACCAAGATTTGCCTGAAAATATTTTGCAAAACCTAAACCGAGATCGGGCCAAGGTGCAAGTGAAGCGAAGGCCATCTACCCGGAAAGGAGGGCAGAAGAGTTATAGAAAATCCATAATTGATGATGAAAAGCTAGCAACTGAACAAAAGAAACAAGAAGAAGTTCGTGTCGATGAAGAAAACCCAAAAAAGACAGCATCACTGATTGAAGACTTTGGTACATTTAATTCGAAAAGTGTAAACGCAGCAAAACCCGCTTTAGGAGAAGCGTCGAAAGAAGAATTTAAAACAAACACAACTGGGAAGAAAGTATCAGAGCAGGTACAAATCTTTAAGGAAACAAACCCTGTTGTGAACGAATTAACAAAAAAAATTCCATCGTTGTTCAACGATTCCGACACGGAGGCAGATAATACCACAACAAAACCTAAGCCACAAGAACTGACGACGGTTTCTACCTCGAAAAGACTGGGTTCTCTCTTCGGTTCTGATGATGAAGAGGGCAACACCTTATCAACAAAAGGACTAACAAAATCCATAAAGTCGAAGGGAACACCGGAAATTGCTCCACAAACCAAAAAGTCTTTGACACCACTGGTTAAACCATCAACTAAAACATCATCTCTTTTCAGTGAGTCTGATGACGATTATGATCTTTTTAAAGAGGAAGCAGTTTCAAATAAACCAACTCCACAAAAGCCTATTGAAACGAAACCTAAACAACAAAAACCAGTGAGCATACCAACAAAAGCCCCATCGACATTATTCTCCAGCGAAGAGGATAACGCATCTGGTGATGATATTTTTGGAAAGTCGAAAACCAAACCTATTCCAAAGAAGGTCGAGTCCGCTAAAGTGAAACCATAATCAAACTTATTTTCTGATTTAACAGATGACGACGATGATGATTTGTTCGGGACGGCGAAAAAGAAACCCGATACAGTTGAAAAATCAAAAGCGAAACCACTACCAGCAATGGCAACGACAATAAATTTGGAACTATCGAAATCGTCTCCATTAACGCCACAACAGCGTTAGAAAGAGAGAACAAAAAAATAAAGAAAAACATAAAACCGAACAAAACAACCATGTGTCCTTAACAAATAAATTCATAAAAGTACGTTTGTATATTTTTTTAAGTTAAAATATTCCTTATATCCTACACATTGCATATATAAATAAATACTACGTACATACATCCATCTAAGCCGCTCTATATAAGACGCTGAAATGCTGAACATTATCAAAACCTTCGGATTCATTCCGGAGGTTGAGAGAAGTGAGGATATAAAAAGCAAGATTGAGTGAGCTAACAACATCCTAAAATACGGATTACCCGCTGCTTCCACTGCTCCCAAAATTCCAAAAGACTTCCAAGCGCCAGCACTCTGGCACAGACAAAAGGCATTATTCGGTTCGGTTTCGCGTCAGTACACCTAACGGTCTACAAAAAGGATGAGCTGGATGCTGATAAGCAACCTCCTCCTCTTTTAACGGAGACACAATCAAACACAACCTTAGATCTTGGAGCGTCGATATCCTTTCCAGAAATGGATAGCGACGACTCAAATCTGTCCGAGGTGACAATTAAACCGTCGATCTCCTCTTCTGACATGCTGTCGGAAATGGAAACCGATGGCGAGATAAAAGGAGCTCCTATACGATTAGAGAAAGAAAATAAGATCTTAGACACATCTTCAGAATCGGAGGACTTCAACAGCACAGTGGTGGAGGCTACTCTTTAAAACTCAACATCAACGATAGAGGTGAGTCACTTTTTAACTATATTATAAGTACTAACCTCATTGCTTGCAACATTGGCAATGAGCCCACTTTTATAACTAGAAACCGACATATATCACTCTTGTCTCCGACAGCAGCACTCAAATGCTAACGAATTGGATGGTATCGTCTGAATACTCTTTTTCAGACCACAGATACATCCAATTCAACCTGAGTGATGCTCCCCCCAGCAAACCAACATTCCGGAATTATCGGAAAACTGATTGGCCAAAATACAGGGGAATACTATCAGAAACGCTATCCTCTGAACTATCAAGCCACCCGCGTGACACCAATGAGCTTGACATGAAAGTCAAGTAATTCAATAGATTAACCCGCTGGACAATCGCTGGGAATTGGGAATAAACACCGATTACACCATACCTGAACTTTGGTTTGACAAAAACTTCTTCCATCTAGATCCTTCTGGGAGGAAGATGATTTATGGAGTACAAGTCAGTCCATCTATACGCAGATGGATCTAAAACCGATAGCGGAGTTGGTGGCATTGTTTTCTCAGATAAGCTAAATCTAAGCCTCCCTTCCATCTTCCAAATCACTGTAGCGTGTTCAGGGTGGAAATTTTATTGACTAAAGAAGCTCTATCCTGGCTGAAGAAAAACGTGATATCTGCAAAGAATATCCGCATCTTTTCGGATAGTCAGGCCACCATCAAGTCCCTGGACTCGGTCTCATTTTATTCTAAAATCGTCCTTGAATGCCGATCATCTCTCATGGAGATGGCAGAACAGTACAACATTCACCTTTGTTGGATGCCGGGCCACGGAGACATCCCAGGGAACCACAGAGCCGATGAAATTGTAACCACTCTACCTTTTCTACCGGAAAATGGTAGTGAATTTATACCAATCGCTACGTGCATACTAATATCCACCTTAGGTGGACTGTTGGGCCAACATGTACAGCGACCAAACAGATCTCGCTCGAAAAGTCTGATCCTTCTAAATAGCAAACATCTCAGCGCCATCGTAGGTGTCATCACTGGACACTGCCTCATAGACAAGCACGCAGAAGCCTTGGCGCTTTTACAAACTTTTTATGTAGAAGCTGTATGGGCGAGAAAGAGGAGGCGACAATCCTCCACCTATTCTGTACATGTCCAGCTCTCTCGCAGAGAAGAAAACTTCACTTATGAGCTTTCTTCTTCAAGTGGTATAGGTCCACTAAAAAAATAGACGTAAGCTTCATCGTAAGATCAAATCCATACTAGTAAGAGGATCATAGATCCACGACGCATCACAATGGTGCAATAGGCCTAAGTGGGTTGATATTTCCAACAGCTACTATTAACTACCTACCAAAGTGTGACATTTTTCAAAAATGATTGCAGCAAAAATTTTCGGCAGTAATGTAGCATGACATGTGAGCACATCGCTGCTCTTTGCCATTTGCCGCAATATGTATTTCAGTAAACAACAATGTAAAACAATACAAAAATTAACAGCAACATATGAAAATTTCCCGAATTATAGGATGTTTTGTCAACAGATTACAAAAATAAATTTATAAAACGAAGTGCTATTGAGTTGAATTTGGAAGAAAATGAAGTACTCGTATAAAATTAAATACTCGTACACAATTTGAGAGCACAAACTCTGCAAGAAGTACTGCGTATGAAACAAAGAAAAAAGAGGACCAGGTGCAGATGATAATCAAAAAAGTAAATGAGAGTTCCTCAATGCCCTTCAATTCATAATAACTGAAAAAGAAACATCATACAATGTTGAAAATATAATAAGTAAAAGACTTGCTTGTTGTTAAAAATTCTATATATTTATTAATAAATTTATGATAAATTAAAAATACTTGAAGATGGGTCGAATACAGAAAATAAATTAGTTTTCATTTTCAGTTTATTGGAGATGTATTAATTTTATTAGATTTCTTAATTTTATTTATTGAAGGATTGTAAATGTAATAATTTACTATATTAAATAAAATGAAAATTAAAAAAAAAATAATAAGCTTAATCAATTAATAGAGCTATTTGAGGAATTAAAAAATATTCAATAAATTTATACCGAATTTCTTTCGCGGTAGAATTTTGTTGAGAAATACTCTCAGGCGGTAAAGAGCTACTTTCTAATATAAATTCGTTAGATTCGTTTCCCAAATTAAATGTTTCTTGAGGCGCGTACCTGCTTCTTGAGGTTTTTCTTGACAACAAAAAGTTGTGTAAGGCACAATTGCAGACACAATGTCCGCCGTCTTCTCTGGTCCAAGTTCTATAGGTTTTTTTCTCCTCACTCTTGAAAGGCGATAGTTGAAAACACGATTAAGAGCGAGTTGATTTCTAAATGGGTATGACTTAAGAAGATATCTCTTGAGGGCAAAACTATCATCTGCTACTGTTAAAATACTCGTACATACAAAGCCTTCTTCTCCCGAACAGATAGTGCACAGTTTTCAGGTATTTGTAATAGTCTTTTCTCTAACGCATCTGATAGAGAACGATTATTAAAAATACCTCCGTCTAAAATCCTGCCTTTTACACCTTTGTACGTTGATGTAGGTTATCTTATAATTTCCATCGGCTAACGCCATGGTGCGAGAACCTTTGTAGTTAAAATATGTGCTGCTGCTATTAGCGGGGTCTTTCATAACAATATGTTTTCCATCTGAAGCCCCAACACAATGTGGGATATTCTATTTTTGTCCCAAAAATGAATCAATGAATCCATTTATTGATTGTACTTGGAACCTACAACAACTTTGAACAAATTTATAGATTTTGCATGCGAACTTAGATAAAAATGAAACTGTGGTGCACAAAAATTAAGAAATACCCTCTACGAGTCAAGAACATAGAGTAAAAAATAGGAGGTGCAATGAGACTCCAATTAATAACGACGATGCTTTATTGAGAAATGTGACTATATTGCAACTGAATTAAGATTGCTAAAATCAGATAGAAGGAAGATACAGATTCAGAGAGCGATCCTGGAAGTTCCGGAAATCGATACAATTGGCGAAAGTTCAACTTCATCTTGGTGTGAATTACAGTACCTACTCGTCAACACCCCCTTCACTGGTACCGCAGAGAGAAAAACAGGAAGAACAAATACATATATGGCAATTAACTACTGTTTTATAAGTCAATCTTACTTTGAAATATTCATCTTTCAGGCACTTGTACTCGCATAGAGCTCGACAACACTTGGGGACAATCGCTAACGCAGTGCCGTACTGGTATCCGATAAAGAAACTCCAAATATTGATACGAGTCACCTAAAAGGTGAAAAAACCAGTAATAGGAGTATTCACGCTTCTGTATATCTGATCTTCTATCGTTGTAAAAGTGTAAAAGTGTATCGTTTTCTTACATTACCTAGAACAACAAAATAAACAGCTTGTTATTTTGTTACACTTTTCCATTTAAGTAATACACCAACCCCATTGTTAGGAAGAGTGTAAAAGTCTGGCATTGAATTGAGAACATATTTTTGACAGATGTTTTTTGTAGGCAGTTTGAATCTCTCAATTCATAAGAATTGACAGATATATTAATGAAGAAAATTTGGTCGTAAATAAAAAAGCCCCGGATTCAAATTCCGTGTCTGCACAAATGATATGTAACTTATTACTTCCCTCGGTTTTTTATTACTTGTTTTCGAACCTGCAATCCACATAATTTTATTATTTCACGTCCATAGCCTGTCTTTTTTTTTTTAAGATTATTCTTAGCATTTTTAAAAAATCACAAATATTATATATTTTAATAGAAATCAACTGATTTTGACTTAAGACTCAATGTTGCTACAAATACGGCAGAGTGCGTTAACTCTTTGGCATAAAAAAAATACTGTTTTACACTTTTGCAGGACCAGATACAATGAAGCGTGCCTTCCCCTAATGTAAAATAAGGCTTAAATACAATCTGCTAAAAGTTATCACAAAAATGTCTTTCAAATACAAACCTGTAGGTAAAAAGCGCAATGTTAAAACTAAATGCTCATTTGGTGAAATTGAAGGACGTGTCGCTGTGTCACGTATTGTTGTTTCGGTTCTTACCAGCTTCAAAGTCATTCTTAGAGACATGTAAAAAATAAAACTATTCATCTTAATTTTCCAGCTCATTTAAAAGTTGCTGACGAAATCCGAGGTCGGCTCTATCGAATATCCTACCCAAAATTTTCTTTTTTTGATGCCTTGTTTTTAACAATATAACTGACATTAGGTCGTATGAATAAAAAATGAATACTTGCTCAATAATGCTAATACTTGAGCACTACGAGGGGCGTTCAATATATTCTCGGTATCGATATGAAGGAAAATGCGAATTCAATTTAAATTGTTTTTATTTTTCAATATAATCTCCCCTAACATCAATGCATTTGTTACATCTTGGGCTAAGCTTTTTTAAACCCTCAAAAAAATAAATTTCCTCTTTCTCTGCAAAATACCCATTTATTGTCGACTTGAGTTCTTCATCATCCGAAAATCTTTTTCCACGAAGACATTTTTTCAAATCCGGAAACAGGAAATAATCACTAGGGGCAAGGTCTGGACTATAGGGTGGGTGTTGGATTTCTTCGAAACCACAATCTCGCGCAGCAGCCTTGGAAACTCGCGGCGTGTGAAC
This sequence comes from Volucella bombylans, assembly GCA_949129095.1. NCBI lineage: Eukaryota > Metazoa > Arthropoda > Insecta > Diptera > Syrphidae > Volucella > Volucella bombylans. Next base: position 22,775 of record CASBSA010000284.1, on the reverse strand, counting down.
AGGAGCGTTGTCATGAAGAAGCAACACACCCGCTGCGAGTTTACCCCGTCTTTTCTTTTTAATTTCCTCCCGCAAATTATGCAAAGTGGAAGCGTAGGATGTAGCGTTGATGGTTTCACCTTTTTTTTTGTACTCAATGAGCAAGATTCCCTTTGAGTCCCAAAAAACTGTGGCCATGAGCTTCCCGGCAGACGGAGTGACTTTGAACTTCTACGGGGTCTGTTCCTTTTTTATGCCACTGCATGGACTCTTGCTTGCTTTCAGGGTCATAGTGATGGACCTATATTTCGTCCCCAGTAACAATTCGATCCATAACACCGTCCGCGTTCTCACTACACATCTCCAAAAGCTCTCTACAGCATGCGATTCTCACTTTTTTCTGAGGCGCTGTGAGCATTCGTGGCACCCACCTTGCACTGACCTTTGAAAGGTTAAGATGGGCATGAAAAATGGTGTGAATGGTACCAATTGAAAGCTTGGTGATCTCTGCCATCATTTTCACCTTTATTCGGGCATCCTCAAGAACAAGTTTTTCGACTTCTTTGATGCTTTCTCCCGTACAAGCAGTAGCCGGGGCGCCGGAGCGGGGGTCGTCTTCAATGCTCTCTCTGCCTCTCTTGAACTCACTTGACCACTTTTGCACAGTTGATAATAAAGGTGCGGAACCCTGGTAAACAGCCACCATCTCTTCATGAATAGTTTTTTGACTTTTTCCTTGCTTAGTGAGAAATTTAATTACAGCGCGATGCTCAATTTTCACCATCATCGTCTCAGTTGCCATTATAATTCTGTTTAACTAGAGATAAAACGCGAATTAATAATCACATTTACTCGTATATGAAATTTTACATGAATGCACTAAAATAATAGTATTACTTGATAAATAAGTCAATTTATATATACAATTATAATATAATTCATAAATGGTTCTATTCCTATCTGAAAAACAGAGAGCAAAAAGTTACCTTAAATAACAGTTCAAGTGACTCACGTTTTCTAAAAAATGGCGTGCCTCAGGGATCAGTTCTTGGCCCTGTTTTAGTCTTAATTTATATTAACTCTCTGTTAAAACTCAAATTAAATGGATTGCCCACAGCTTTCGTCGATGACATAGCCCTAACCTACAAATCCCAAACACACTTCGAGTGCATCGCTGAAATTTCTATGGACTTAGAAATATTGAGGCTCTGGTTCTTTGCACATAAGCTTATTATTAGCGAGAAAACTAAACTAATATCTTTCAGCACAACTAACAATGTCTTATCAAATTTCAATCTATGTTTTCATTCAAACGATTGTAATAAATTTCGCCTTCTTATTCATAAATGTGGCAATAATAACTTTTTTATAAACAACTCTTGTTCCAGTAAATGCTTTAATATTGAATCAGTGCAACAATATAAATACCTCGGGGTAATAATTGATTATAAGCTGAATTGGAAAGACCACACGCAGTCAATCAAATCTCATGTGTTATTGGTGGCACGTTATATGTATCTGCTTAAGCAATTCTGCTCTACAAAACTTGCTAAAACAGTGTACTATGCACTTGCTCACTCCAAGTTGCAATATGGTATCACATGTTGGGGTGGTGTTTATCACAACACTTTCCTACCAATATTGACAGCTCAGAAACACTTGATTCGTATTTTATGTAAAAAAGATCGCTTTACTCGGAGCTGGCCTCTATTCAGTGATTTGCGTTTCCTACCAGCTAGACATCTTTACGTTTTTAAGGTTCTAAAAGATTTTTATAAACGGAGTGGAAACATCCCAAGCAGATGCTCACAATTCTACAGTCTGCGTGTTAATTCATTGCATTTCGTAAACGTTCCAATGGCTCACAGAACTCATTTTACACATTTTTATAAAGTTACAGCCCCTACTATTTATAACAACCTTCCTTCCTCTATTCGTTCCATTTCCAACATTCACTTATTTCTAAAAACCCTTAAGATCTGGCTTTTCACGATTGACCATGAGAGAATTGAATCTCTTTTAAATAATTCATTTTCATCAGCAGCATAATTTGTTCGTATCATTGTATTCTCATTACTTTTATCTTTTTAATTGTTCCTTAGTAATACTCATGTTATTTTCTCAATTCTTTTGCGATCATTATATATATATATTTTTTTATATTTTTTAATTTTTTCTTTTCTACTTTTGTTTTTCTTTTTTTGAATTACAATTTTTCATTTTTTCATTTCTTCACATCATCATAAAGCTTTTTATTTTAATTATAATAGATGTCACCCCACATCTAAACAAATTATGTATTATATTTAAAGGTGGCATTCGTCACTAACTTACTGAGTTACAGAATGCTCACTATTATTTTCTTTCTTTCTTAGTAATTTAATTGAATTGTATATACGAGTAACTTAAAGAGAAAATAAACGAATTCAAAAAAAAAGAAAAAACACAGCTTCACCCCAATACCGAGAATATGTTGAACGCCCCTCGTATATCCGAAATTCTTAAGTTTTAATAAGTATTACCTAGTATTATTAAATATCATCAAGCATGATCAAGTGATAAGTATTTCGAAGTGCGAATGTTTTTTCCTCGCAACTTTCAAGTTTTTAATATCAAAGACTTGCAACATTTGAGTATTATTAAGACTTATTATATGTTGTAATATTATTCCTTTTTCTTAACTTAACACCCTCTATTATTTCTCTATTATAACTTATAAAAATTGTTAGGTTTGTAATGCTGAAAATTCAATAAATAAAACTGGAACTGGAACGGCATGCAAATGCCATAATTCCCGCCATTCTGGTTGCGAAAGTAACAAAGAAAGCATCACGTTTTTATTTCTTCCACGTGATTACAATTCAGATGTGGGTTAATACCACTAAAATTTTAAAAAATATCTAAAATAAATATAGTAATGAACCGACGTGTAACCCGGCAAGTCATTATCGACGAACTTTCAGCAGCAAACATCGAGTTCCCGCTAAATGCTGCGCTTACGAAATTAAGACATCTGCATAATGAACTGGTAGCCGAAGACATTGCTGAGGATTACGTTGAGTACTCTGAAATCGAAGAAGACGCACTCGCTGCCGCCGGAACACATGCTGCTGATAACATTGGGGCTCGCCTGGTGTTGATACCGCTTCCGTATCCGATGCCATACCTGAAGCAAAAGCTTCTGCCGCGCCCGCTGTTCTGGCTGCCGCCATATCCGCTGGTGTACCCGCTTCCATGGAAAACACATCGAACGATGAGCACCCCAGCTGAGGGAGCATCTGAGCGTTTTACGAATGCGTCGTGAAATGCCCGAGCTGCAACAGCAAATCTGACTTATAGTACCGATTAAATTCCGCGGTTTTGGGAAAACAAAAAATATATACTTACGGCACGATATCATGCCTAGAAAGATTTCGTAATGAATCCAACATTATTTCTTTTGTAGTTACACCTAATGAAGCGATGGCAATGACAGTAATTCTGGGGCGCGACTTCATGAAAACATTTAACATTCATCTAATACAAAGTAAAATAAAAAATGTATCGCCTTATAGAGATAACGCAAATAAATTTGAAGAACATATAAATACATGCACTGCTGATCACTAGGATGAGGCCATACATTTTGCAATCGATTTTCACTCAACAGGTATAAACTGTTGGAAATTTGGGACCCGGAAATGTTTACTACCTGTGAACAGGTACATACTCGTATATATTTTCTCAACAGGAAGTCATAAAATTAAAAAGTAAATAAGAAACGACCGTTGGAATTTCCCAAGATCAAACAAAGAACTTCTTGATGCGCCACTAGGATGAGGCCATTGCGAATATTCCCTTGCAGGAGTTCGCATTAGCGACTTTTTTCAAAGCTTTGTTAAGAATATTTAAAAAAAACATTGAATAGAACTGTTTTTATTTGGTTTTAAAAAAAAGGGTTCCGGAAAGACTTTGACAGCAACGGAAAGAGGAAAAATAGATGCTTTCAATGAGTTGCAATTGTGTCTGCAAGGAGGCCTAATAGAAGTAAGACTGTTGTAAACAGTTATCTTGCGGATCCACAACACTATGGGAAAAATCAAAAATAACGCACGGCAGAAGCAACGACATTGCGAGAAAAGCAGTTAATTCTATTTCTTGTCTCAAATTCTACTCTACCAGCTACTAAAATAAGGGCCAACAGCAGAGTATCCGCCAGCATAGCAACGGTCCGAAGGATATTACGAAAAAGTGGCACTATACAGAGAAGATAACTTAAAAAGAAACCTGTTTTGAGGCTAGTACACAAGGAGCATGGAAAGGCGTTGTCCACTCGGATGAAAAAAAGTTTAGCCTTGACGGAACCGATGGTTACAACTTTTATTTCCATGATCTAAGAAAGGAAAAGCTTGTTTTGGCAAGACATTACAGCCGTACATCAGGTGTAATGGTGTGGGGAGCCATTACCTACTATTGCACCATCTACTTGGAGTTTTTGTCCACAACAATTACAAATGTTTGCTGGAACGGTCATTTCCAAAAGTGAAAAAAATTTTCAGTTCCCTGCCTTGGATATTCCAACAAGACAATACCCCCATCCACACTTCTAGGGTTGTTAGAAGTTGGATTCAATCAGAAGACGTGGAACTTTTCCGATGGCCGCCCTATTCACCGGACTTAAACATAAAAGAAAATATTTGGGCATGTTTATCTCGTAAAGTGTATGAAGGCGGCAGACAATTTTAAGACAAGGACACTTTAATCGAAGCTATTCGTGATGCGTGGGCCAAAATTTCTTTTGATTATTTAAAAAAAAACTGTATGATTCTATTCCAAGTTTTTTTTTCAGTTTTCAATGCATTTTATTTACTTAATCACTGACTCTTACATACTAACAAAAAATGCTTAAATGCTAGTTTACAATTACTTAACAATCTTATACTAACTTACTGGCCCCACACAGGCACTCTAAGCTAATCTAAATTCTTATATCTATGTCTTTCGACTTCATTTACATTTTATTTATAAATGTTTATTTTGTGTACTTAGGGCTAAGAAAAAATTGATAACAAAAAACTTAGCCTATGGATGTAATTTTTTATTTTTTATAAAAACTTAATATCTAACTTAAAATAAACCTTAGCCTACCTAACCTAAATGCACAATACACACATAAACACACATAGACATTATACACGATCATATACATATATCATTATACACCTTTGTATACACTGATATATGTATATATACTCGTATGTTTCTTAAATGCTAACCTAAACCTATGTAAGCTGGCCATCGCTATTTACTTAGCAAATAGATTGGTCAGCTCTGCCTCGTTATTGAGGCTGGTCCGTAATTGACGGAAACGACGACGAAACATCTTCTCCATCATTCAACCACCAGAAATGCTGGTGCTGCCGAACGACATCCCTCTTATCGCGATTCCCCACCGCCCTACTGAACCTGAGACGATCCACACTGACACGTGTGTGACGTCTCTGTTGTAGTTGAGTCGCCTGTCCCCAGCTGTCCGAGTGACATGGAAGATTAACGGGACCGCTGATCTATCCTGGATCAATCCTGGAATGAAGCCGTCAGAGCGCACACTTTCGTGGTAAAAGTAATTAGGGTAGAAAGCCCAAGATATCAGGTTATTCGTCGAGGTCAATGCTCTTGCAATGTGCCTTCGAGTCAGCTTAATTACGAAGTTGTCTACTCGTATTAGGTTCGCCCTATTGTAAAGGACCTCATTAGGATACAATTTTTGTTACTGCGACTCTGATGTTCTGTACAAGCGAAGACAAGCCCTAAGGCAAGCCTTCTCAAACACCCGAATCTTTTCCATTTAGCTTGCTCGTACATTGAACCACACGGGACACCCAAATACCAGCATGGGCCTGATAAGGGCCATGTAGCAGATTACCTTTACACTCGCATCGAGTTGGCTGCTATAAAACAGTCTCTTTGTAAGGGAAAAAGCGCCTTTAGCTCTGGCTAAATTTAATTTGAAATATTCCAACAGAAGTCACATCACCATTTTTCACGATGAACTGTCTGTTGGTTAGCATATTATAAAGAATGTACAAGAGTGGTTTACTGATCCCCAGCCTAGTCAGCTTATAGAAAAGACCCTCTAACCATACGGTGTCGAAGGCCTTCTCCAAGTCAACAAGTCAGGCACCAGTGCACTGTTTGGATATCGGACACCAGTTTAGACGCGGCATGTGAGATATCATGTCCCGCCTTAAAACCGAATTGATTATCCGGAACTATATGTTTGTCCTCAACCCACCTAGACAGAGCTCTATTGATTACTCTTTAAAAAACCTTACTGATATTCGGAAGGAGACTTATCGACCGGAGATTCGCCGGATTGGATATATCCTTTCTCTTTTTGGGGATAGGTTGAACCACCGCCGTTTTCCAATGCGCTGGATAATGTGCATTATTCATTGCATTATTAAACAGGGTGGTGTAAATGTCCACCGCTTCTAGAGGAAGATGTCGAAGCACGAAGTTCGGAATACCATCGGTCACCACTGATTTCTTAGCCCTGATTGTGTCGAAGATCTCACAGAGCTCTTCCTTCGAAATGAACGGGGGTAGGTCACTCTCTCTGGTCATGACATTATTTGCCATATTTTCGTCGCTGAACCGGGTGAAACCATAGCCCTCGGATCGCCAGTTCCCTATTTCATTTCGAATGCAGAAGTCGTGCAGCAAGACGCGACTGTCCAGGTCATAATTAGGGCCAATGATATCAATGGCCTTGTATACTTTCTGGAAAGTCGCCCCTATGGTCTCAACCTTCTCCTGTGGATCCTAGATCACAAAGAAGTCGTCATCATCAGCGGCCTCATTTGGATCAATACCTGCTATTGTCAGCAACCGTTCGTTGTCTGTTGTCCGGTCTATTTTAAGACACTGAAGGTCGTTTTGATTTTTTCTCCGAAATAGTTTATTTATTTGCGGAAACATATTCGGGTGGCTGGTGTTTACAGCCCGAACCTTATTGTTCCAATACAAACTTACAGAAATTCTGTAATTTTCTTTTATTAGCGTTTGAATATTTTTAATCGACGACTTCAGTGTCCTAATCTCCGGGTCTTGTCGGTCAGTTAACTGTCTGTACAAGTTTTTAAGTCTGGTCAGAAGTCTACTTTTCTGTCGGTGCAGTGCGTCAATAGTAGGATTGCGGAACAGGTCTTCGCTAGTTGTACGTCGATACCGCGGTATGGTAGTGTCCATAGTTTGTTTAATTGTCTCGTCCATATGTTTTAAGTAATTGTCGATCTCCTGGTTTGACAAATTCCTATTGGACGGTGGGTGGAGCGTGTTCGAGGAGAGCGCTCTTGTCAAGATTGCGGAGAAGCGTGTCCATCGAGTCTTACTGTAGTTGTAAGTATATCTTTGGACAAACTCCTCCAATTCTGCAATTTCGTTGGGAACCGTAATTTCGGTGCTAAAACCGCAATGGTCGCTGTCATACACGAATGTGCGCAGACAGTTTAATGTTTGTAAATTCGTACCTGTCAGTCGTATACGTTCGTCGTACAGTAGTAGATCCAAATAAGACCCGCATCTGGGAAACGACGGGTTATCCGTCGCTTTAAGACCGAGTCTGTACATGACATCGTGCTGACGCACCAATCGAGTAGTAGGTTCCCTCTAGTATTTGGCAAATTATTTCCCCAATCTCTGTGTCTAGCGTTGAAATCCCCGCCGATAATAAAATAATTCTCCCCGATTCCAGCCTCAGAAGTCGAAAAAGCGTGTCGAGCTCTGTAATGAAAAGGGTGGATTGTGACACCTCAGGTGCATAAACAGAGGCCAAGTACAGCAGCTTTCCACTGCGGAGCGGGATGTAAACAACGACTGCCTTCAACACCCGGAACCTGCGCAACACGCCTTTGTACACTCAGTGAAATTTTATACCTTCTTTAATGAAGATCGCGACACCGCCTCCACGTTTGGATCCGGTTTCTTCTTCTAACAATATAATTATTGTACTCCAGTTTGTGCTTATCGGTTAGCTTAGTTTCGCTAGCGAAAAGCACATCCGGAGTTTGGTCTTGTAGCAATTTAAACATTGCGGCTCTTCGTTCAATCCTAATCAGTGAATTAACATTCACCGCAAGGACCTTCAAAGTTTGCTCCACCATGTGCGTACCCATTACGATATGTGTTGCGTTAGGCCCGGCAGCAGCGAATAGATCTGGTCCACCCGCTTGGCCTGTTCTTGAACCTGCTTTTGCAGCTGAGCCATCTGCCCTTGGATTGCGAGCAAGATGGCCAGCATGTTAGGTGCAGCTTCCGTTGTTCTCGGCGTTGGCGCCGGAGAAGCAAAGATCGCTTGCTGTACCGTAGCCCCCCTACCAGACGCCATTTGGGCGTAGGAAATTTGGGACGTGACGGCTGGTGTTTGAAACCTGACAGGTGAACGTTTGACCTCCACCTTCTGCTGCCGAGCCAGTTTTGCTTTGTTAATGTCAGCGAACTTAGGACAACCCCGATAGTTTGCGGTGTGTCCCACATTTCCACATAACACGCACGAGAGCTGCGACCTATCGGATGCTCCGTCAACACCCAGAGGACATTCTTCGGAACTGTGGTTCTTAGCGCACTTCACGCATCGAGGCTGCATTTGGCAGTTCGACGCGGCGTGCCCGAACCTCTGGCAGCAAATGCATTGTATAACGCCTTCGCTCCTTTTTAGTTTTTCCCAGTGAACCACCTGATAGTCTAGGAGATTGATACTCCTTAGATCCATCCAGACGGCTTTCGGGACTGAGTTGCACCAGAAAGAACGGCAGACTCCGTTTCTCCCGCCTAGCTCTAGCTGTAGTAAATGGCTTTACCCCTACAAACTTGAGTCCTTCGCACTCCTTCTCTTTGAGCAGTGCCAGGATCTCCTCAGGATCAGAAGACGGTTCCAACCTCTTCAGCAGCATAGATTGCCGCTTTTCACACTTCGGTGTGAATGAGAAGTGCTCCGTCGTCGTTTCCTTTAGGAGCTCTTTCACTTTCGCGTAGCCCTCCACTGTATTACATTGGATGGCATGGCGATCGTTCCCCAATCTCTTTATATTAAAATTATTACCAATGACCAACTTACACAGGTCCTTGGTTTCATTTACCTCTAATTTATAGGTGTTGATAGGAGGCACCTTCTCCTTCTTCTTCTGTTGCTGCTGTTGCTGCTGCTGCTGCTTCTGTTGTTGTTGTTGTTGTTGTTGCTGCTGCTGCTGCTGCTGTTTTTTCCGCTGCTGTGGTTTCAGCTTTTGTTGTTTTTGCAGCTGTTGATGTTTCTGCTGCTGCTGTATTGTTTGCTGCAGTTGTTGCTTCTGCTTGTGCTGGTTTTGTTGTTGCTGTAGTTGTTGTTTCTGCTCTTGTGTCTTTTGATGTTGGGAGCTCTCTACTTCTAGTTGCTCCCTCTGCCTGCGTGCAGTTTGCCTTTGCTTCATAGCAAGCACTCTCTCTGTCAGCTTTTGTATGCTGATGTTGATTTCCTTTATTTGCTCATCCTCATCTTCCGATTCGGATGACGCTAGAGAGGCAAAGTTGTTATTGCCCCCCTCATAACGGACCTCATCTGCTGTTTCAACGGCATTTATTCTTTTTTTTCTTAGGTTAGGAGGGGTTTTCAAACTCCCCCTCCTTTTAATGGCTTTAACGGCACTGGCAACACTATTACTGCCTTTTCCAACTCCCGTTATGGGAAGAGCGGAGTGCTCTCCACCATCCATCACGTGATTTGTTAATTGTTTTTGTTTTGTTTTAATCACACTTTGTGTAGAACGAAGAGAAAAAAAAAAAAAACAGAAGTTCCAAGTTTGACGTGGGGGATCGAACCCGTATCCCACGCTTCGATGTCCGACGCCGCTGGGCTACCGAGTGAATTAAAAAAAATCACAGCTAGTTATGTTTAAAGCTAAACTGAATCACTTTTGAAGAAGCCGAATCACGTCAACACGTCTATCCTCTGTCGAGGTCTATGAACGACTGATGATTCTATTCCAAACCGTCTTATAAAGGTCATATCGAAAAATGGCGGGCATACTCATTATGTTTTAGAACCATAAAATGTAAACATTTTGTTCATTTTTTCCTTTCTTTCTAAGATTTTGCATGTGGCCTCATTCTAGTGACGCATCTTTTTATACGCTTTTCAAGTAGTTCATTGTTTGATCTTGGGAAATTCCAGCTGTCGTTTCTTATTTACCCTTTAATTTTATGACTTCCTGTTGAGAAAATATATACCTGTTCACAGGTAGTAAATTTTCCGGGTTCCAAATTTCCAACAGGTATAAAAAGTAAAAATCGATTGTAAAATGTATGGTATCACCAGCGTATGTATGTTCTCATGCATCTAATTTTATTAATTAAAAGATATTAGTAAACTTAGCAAACAAGGGTCAGCATCACTTACCGCAGTAAAAACAAATTAGGTTGTCTCAACTGAAAAGACGACTGCGTACATGCCTTGTCTGCTGAGTGTATAGAGATTTCTTTTGAAAACCGCTGGTAGACTTAGATGTTGACCTAGATGGTACATTCAGAAAAATTTAAAAATTAAATATATATATATAAATTATGACACCCCGTTTCACTGCAAACCACGTCACCTATCATTTCGTGATAGATCTGAGGTTCAAAAAATAACCAATTACTTATTAGCAAGAAACATTATCCGGCCAAGCAAATCGCCTTATGCGCCAGATATCGTTTTAGTCAAAAAAAAAGTAGCACAGCATGTATGTACGTTGATTACATAGCGTTAAACAAGAAAACCATTCGGGATAATTTCCCACTGCCGTTGATTAAGGACTGTGCTGTTTTACGATTCCTTACCTTACTCGATCTAAGGGACGGATTCAACCAGTGCGCAATGCATCATAACTCCATCCCATTAACCGCTTTTTTAAAACACCTCATGGCAAATTTGAGTACCTAAAGATGTCTTTTTGGTTGAAAAATTCGCCTAAAAACTTTATGCGGTTTGTATACAGAATTTTCGTGATTTGATTGATGTTGGCAAGATCATTATTTACATTGATGACATTTTGATTGCATCTGTCGATTTGGAATTGTATGCGCAGGTTGTTGAAGAGGTTTTGAGGTGGGTATATGAAAGGGGTTTCGACGTGAAATTAAGTAAGTGCAAATTTGACTACGACGAAATCGAATACTGGTAAATTGTTCAGGTATTCGGTTAAGTGATGCACACATATTTGTATAGTTTTGTTCTCATATTTTAGAAAGTTTGTGCCCTGCTTTTCAAAAATTGCTAGACCACTATTAGACTAGCTACGTAAGCAATCCACTTTCAATTTTTCCGAAACTTGTGTGAAGGCATTCAACGAACCACGAAATCGATTAGTGGCTGCACCGGCCCTCACAATCTACTGCCCAAATGCGAAACAGAACTTCATTGCGATTCTATCAGCCATTAGTTTGGTGCAGCTTTGTTGCAACGACAGAATGATGGTAAATTGTGCTCAGTTGCGTATTTTTCGAAGTCAACCTCCACGGCTGAATCAAAATATAATAGTTTTAAATTGGAAACTCTTTCTATTATTTATATTTATTTAAACGATTTCGTATATATTTCGAAGGGATTCCATTTAAAATAATCACAAGCTGCAATTTACTCACTATGACCTTGAGCAAAAAGCAGGCTAATTCGAGGATAGCTCGATGCATTAAGTCGAAGTCATTCATGGCAACCCTGTCGTGAAAATGCTTTCAATCACAAGGATGATAAAATTAAATGTCAAACTGTTGCCGCTATAGATAATGACGATCTGGACTTCCAGATACAGGTGACGCAAAATCTTGATGAAAAAATAAAAGAAATTCAAGGAAAATTGGAGACCGGTCTTGATGATGGCTTTGAGCTCTATGATGGTATTGTTTTTAAAAAATTGGATTCAGATCTTCTGATATTTGTACCAAAGGAAATGGAAGATAATGTCATTCAATTGGTACATGAGAAGATAGGCCATTTAGGAATCGACGTATGTTATAATCAAATACGAAAGAACTATTGGTTCGAAAATATGAAGGATAAAATTGGTCAGTTTATACAAAATTGTATTAAATGTATCCTGAACTCAACGACGTCTCGCTCAAGCGAGCATAATTTGTTCAATATACCTAAAAATGCTTATAGTTATCGATGCACTTATAAAATTTGTTCGCCTGTATTCGGTCAAATCGACTAGCACCAAGGAAGTATGTTGTGCGCTTGAAAAATAATTCGGTCGCCACAGACGTATAATCTCCGACCGGGGTTCCTGTTTTACTTCCCATGAGTTCAGTAACTTCCTGCTGGCGAACCATGTTAAAGTTGCAGTAGCCTCCCCTCAAGCTAATGGTCAGGTGGAACGGGTAAATCGTGTCCTTAGAGCAATGCCCAGTAAATTAGCTGAGCCTGTTCAACACGCAGATTGGGCATTAAAGTTGGGTCAAGTTGAATATGCCATGAACAATACTGTTCATAGTACTACAAAAGAGACACCTATTTATTGTTCGGAAAAAAACCAACGGGGTAATATTATCGATGAATTTACGGAATACTTGGATGACAAATTTAGTAACATGAAACATCGTCATTTGTACTCATTAGGTCAAAAGCCTTAAGGAATATAGAAAAATCTCAAAAGTACAGTTCACAGTATTTTCTCAAACATAGTCGGCCGGAAAGAACATACTCGTTTGGAGCCGCGGTCCGTATGCAAATTGAAAGGTATTGCCTAGTGCTCGGTACGTGGCAAGAGACGTGGACAATTCTCAGTTGACTCAGCTTCCATATAACGGTGTTGTGGAAGCTAATAAAATACGTAAGTGGTTGGAAGCCAGTGAATTATCGAATGCTGCATTCACTAACTCCTGTCAGCCACCCGAAATCAAAATAACGTAAATGTCAGAGGGGCAACTAGAGTATTTGTTACTCTTCTTTCTTGATCGAGGTCAATTAAGTGTCATATTGGACGAATTGTAATATCATTCCTTTTTCTTAACTTAACGCCTTTTATTAAGTTGGCAATGCTGAAAATTCAATAAAAAAATTGGAACTGGATCGGCATGCAAATGCCATAATTTCCGGCAATCTGGTTGTGAAAGTAACAAAGAAAGCGTTAAGTGAACATAATACTCGGTTATACTCTGAAATATTAAAACTGATAAATCAGTAGCTTGATAATACTTGAGAACTCAACGACGGAATCAAGACGTTCGGTTAAAAGTTATGTGGAAAGAAAGGATCACCGTAACACCTGATGTATATTATGTATTTGTATGTACATGATAGACATTGTTGTATACAATTGAGCACACGAGTACTTGCTGATCTCTCTCCTCTTGATTGACCTAGAGTTAGTAATTGTTCACAGATCATCGAAAAAAGATCATATTGCTAATAACTACAGGTTGTGTCTAATATATTATTATCATGGCGCAGCCGGTATTTCAGTGAATACACATAACAGTCAAATAAGAATTGTGAAAGAAAAAGCGTAGCAAGAACGAGTGAAAGCAGTGATCATTTTAAGAAGCCATGCACGTTAATAATGGATGGCAATATAAAAGAAAATTGGCGGAAATTTAAGAATATGTGGGCTATTTATACAGTTGCATCAAAAACAGCAAAAAATCTGAGGATATCTACGAGTAAGTTGCGCGATTACTGTCATGTGCCGGTGATTAAGCTATAGAAGTTTATAATACGCTGACGTTAAATGAAGCACAAAGCTTTTCATACATATTGTGTACAACGCTCAAATGTAGTATATGAGCGTTATTTATTCTTCTCACGCCATCAACGAAAAGAAGAGCCAATGAAACAGTTTGTCTCAGACATCACAATGCTAGCTGAAAGCTGCGAATTCGAAACAAAAGGAGTCAATGATAAGGGACCACATTGTGATTGGAATAACAGATCATTCTGTTAGACTCCAGCTACTTAAAATTAATAATTTGACGTTGTCGAAGGCGAAAGAAATTTGCAAGGTAGCTGAGGAAGCAGAGAGGCAAGCCAAGCGGACGGAAAATGAGTGTGGATCAGTTGTTGCAGCAATAATTGTCAATTTACTCGTAAATAAAGCAGAAGATACTAAATTTCATTCCAGATATGCAAAAAGAGATGGAGATCAGCAAAGAAGTTTGGGTTGTCGAAAAAATGTTGAACAAAATAGTAGGCAGTGGCTGTGTGATAGGTGTAATCGAAGGCATGTACAAGGAAGATGTCCTGCTGAGGGTAAAAGGTGTTTGGCTTGCGGTAATGTTAATTATAATGCTAGAAGGATAAATGAAGTTAATTACGAGTATGACCATGATTCGAGAGCGTTTAATAAGTCTGTATTGTATGTGAGTATGTTGCAGTTTGGTCCGAATTCAAGAATTAGTTGTCATGAGAAACTAAAAATCGATAAACTCTAAATTGATTTTAAACTGGATAGTGGTGCTGAGGTGAATATTGTAACATATGGCATTGTGAAAAGATTGAGAAAAATGCAAGACATCAAATGCAAAATTAGAGGCGTACGGTGGTTAGGTATTGAATACAATATAGTGGATTCTAATGCTTCTAAGCCAATTTTAGGTCTAAAAACTTGCCCTGATTTTAATTTAATTCATAGAGTAGACGAGGTAAACGAGGACCTTAAAAGTAAATTTATCGCAGGCAATAGGGTTATGTTTAGATCCGGGAGATCTTAACTTGTCAAACAATGACTGGTATGAAATATTTTTCAGTTTTTGACTTTCGTGAAGGGTTTTGGCAGTTAAATCTTTGTCCGTCGTCCAAGGAGCAGACAGTATTTAGCACATCGTTTGGGACTTACTAGTACAACGTTCTTCCTTTCGGTATAAAGGTGGCGATTGAAAAATTTCAGAAATTGAACGCCAAATATTTTGGTCAGCTTAGTGGTTGCTTTGTTTATATCGACGAACTTATTGTTGGAGGAAAAACATTAGCTGAGCATGATAGTAATATTTAACGAGCTATACAAAAGGCACGTGATATTAATGGGAAGTTTAATAAGAAGAAGCTTCAATATCGCATGGATAGAGTGAAATATCTTGGGCATATTTTCACAGGTGATACTATTGCTCCAAACCCCGACCGTATCAAAGCAATTCTCCAAATTAGAGAACCGAAAAACAAAATAGAACTAGAGAAGATGATGGGTACTCTAAACTATTTGCGATGTTTTAAACCCCGTTTTGCTGAGCTTAATGCACTACTTCGCCAATTTTTTTTTTTTTTTTTTTTTATAATTTACGCGCGCATAAGGGGTTAGATACCCTTTTACTGTTGCCAGGGCGCGGGCGGAAAGATAGAAGGAGGAGAAAGGAAAATTGGTTTTGTAGTGGTTTGAAACTCAGGTGTGTTTGGTTTCTATTGTTAGCTAACAATTTGTAGTTCATGTGGACAAATAATCATTCGAAGGTGTTAGAGACAATTAAAAATACGTTGAAAAAGCATGCTATTTTACAAACATTCGATCCGTCAATACCAACAACAATTAAGACGGATGTCTAACAAAATAGTCTTGGGTGTTGTCGAAAAAGAGTTGTTAGCCGTTGTTTATGCATGCGAAAAATTCAATAGATATATTTAGGGACGGCAATTTATCATCCATACTGATCATAAACCTCGTGTCGATTAGTAAAAAGGACATCAATCAAGTACATTCGCAGAGATTACAAAGAATGAAGTTAAAGCTTGCCAAATACAATCTAGATGTTAGCTATGTTCCAGGAAAATTTCTCCATGTTGCCGATTTATTATTGAGATATTCAATTCCAGAAGCTCCACTTGTTCATACCATAAATATGAGTGATTCTAGGAAAATACAATTTCAGGTGGAGACTAATAAAGATGAGTTACTAAAGGACCTTATTAAATTGTATAGAGATGGATAGCTCATAACAAAACATAAGCTCAATGAAAATTTAAGCTGTTTCTGGGAAATAAAAGATAAAATCTATATAGAGGACGATTTAGTTTTCTTTGAAGACCGTGTCTTCGTGCCCAAGGCCCTCATAAGTGAAATGATAATGCAGTTGCTTGAATCTTATATGGGTATAACCAGAACGATTGACAGAGCAAAACAAATCGTTTATTGGCCTCGAATGTATAAAGATATAGAGCCGTATATCTCTAAATGCCAAATCTGTGAGAGAAATAGGTCGCAGAATAAAAAACATTTAATAATGCCTCATTGTATACCAGATTTGCACTTAGGTGTTGATATTTTAGAATATGGGGGTGAATATTGTCTAGTTGCTATAGATTATTATTCTAAATGGATGGACTTATTTCAGCTTGGGGATAAAACGGCAAACAGTGTGATTAATGTTTTTACAAAAATATTTTCAGTTCATGGTATCCCTAAGAAAATAGTTGCTGATAACCAACCGTTTAATAAAATTTTCAAATATAATGAATTTTGATTTTATATTTACGAGCCCACGATTTCCACAGTCTAATGGGTTAGAAGAAAAGGCTGTCCACATAGTTAAGAGCATGTTAAGAAAGGTAGGAAAATCAAAACTAGAACTTGCTTTACTAGACTATAGGACTACACCAGTCCCAGCTATAGGTTTCTCCCCTGCAGAAATGCTAATATCAAGAAAATTAAGAACAAAGTTACCAATTCATAGCACACAGTTAAAACAAAAAGCACCAACCGGCTTACCTCAACTTTTAGAAAGAAAACAGTCAAGAATGGCAAACATTAAGCGGCCAAGAAGAGATTTGTTAGTAAACATCGTGTAACTTCATAATAAGAAATGGGAACCTGCAGTAGTAATATCGTCACGTAAAGAACCTCGTTCTTACTGGGTTAGAAATTAAAATAATAATCTAATTCGACGAAACACAATTCATTTACATAAATTAAATAATGCCCCTCGAATTAAAACATTTGATTATCCTGTAGTTATGGGTAATACAATAAGTCAAGCGCCACCTTCACAAAATTTAGATCTAAAAATAATCATAAAATCACTATAAATTGCCCTAATAGTACAATTTTACTACAGGACAAAATGTAGCAGAACCTTCATACACTACTAGATATGGACGAATGCAAAAAGGCCAGACTTCTTTCAATCATCATAAACGTTTGTTAATTTTTAAATTGTAATATTTTATTAGAAATTTCTTTCGGAGAGAATTTCATACCTATACATGTAGATGATAGGTATTGTACCTATTCATATGTTACAACTTGAATTTAAATGGAAAGCGATATATCGATATACATGTAAACTAATTTTTAGAAGGTCAACTATCTTTTAGTCAGGTATATTATTATTTTGAAAATGAGTATCACACTTAATGTAAAAAAAGATGTACATAGATATATATAAAGAAAGAATATGATGTATATTATGTATTTGTATGTACATGATAGACAATGTTGAATACAATTATCATATTGATAATAACTACTGGTTGTTTTTAATATATAATACATCAACACCGACTATAAGAAATTATATAGGTAAAACCTAGTACAATTATTTATTAAATCTATATAGCCTTAACAAATTAAATTTACATACTCTTACGAAGATTTACTGAAGGAAATGTTAACTGGCTGGCAACGCATTTCTTAGGAATCTTATCACGTTATCAAACAAATATAAGATGGAGATTTGCCTGAGAAGTCTAATGGATCCGGGATATCAAATAAGTGTTGGATCAGTAGTGAGATGTTCTCAAAGTGCAGTTTCAAAAACAATCAGAAAAGTTATAAGAAAATGGAGATCTAAATAATTTGAAGTTCCGGGCAGTGCTTGAAAAGGAAGTTCCAGTATGAGCGTAGCTGACATAGAAACTCCAATAGAATATTTTACAAGCTTTTTCGACACTGGAAGTACTCTTTCTAAGGCTACTCTTCCTAAATATCAAAATTGCACCCTTTATTTCGACAGGTAGTTCACATTAGTGAGCCTCCTTATAGCTTTGAAAGTAATGGTGCTATTTGCGGCCGATACTGTTCAAAAAAATGATGTTGAAAATTTTGAGTTATTCTCAGATGCTGAATTGAAAAAACGAGGATATTCCAAGGCCGACAATTGTCGTCTCCACCCTTTCTAGAATGGGTGGTTTCGATACCTCTGATATCCTTAAGGAACTGTAAAACAGTAGAAAATCGCTGAAAGAAGTTGTATATAAGGATATTTTACTGGTGCCAAGGTACATCTGTTGTACATGCTTGGCTTCTCTACCATAAGTATTGTAACAAGCTTGAGCTTAAAGGGAACCATATGTCATTGATAAAATGTCAATTGGAAATAGCTCATGCTCTTTTACAGTCGAACAATTCTTTTTCAGCAATTGTTCAAAAGAAACGAGGAAGCCTTTCAGCCTCAACTATTGTAGAGAGCGAAAGTCCAACTTCTTCTCCTAGTTCGAGCAATGCTTCAACTTGTAGCTTAAGCAAATACAAATTTATTTTTTTTATACCACTTTTGCCTCATGTTGCTCATAAGCAACTTTATCTAGCCCCCAAAAGGAGATGCACGGCCACTTGCAGAACACTCTGAAAGACTATGTACATTCTTAGCCCAATTGAATAGGAAGAGAAGACGTGAGGCAAACCAATAATGCCAGAAGATGTGTCATCTTCTGCTAAAAAATTTATCTAAGAGGTGATTGCTATAAATCGCAGTCCTCCAGCGCCGACAGAGAAGAGAAGAGAGTGTTCCCTCCTCTCGGAACTTCTTCCATCCCAAATAGTTCAAATCCCAACAAGGGCTGTATTTTTAGTGGAAATAAACTGAACCAGTGCTGGTATTATCGGCACACGATGTCCTGATAAGGCCTGTTCAATAATCCGAAAGGGTATCGAGAATGAAAAAAAATCGAATGGACGAACGATACGAAGAAAACAAAAAATATATATATAGATGTATAATTAAACGAAATAATAATATTTATTTCCAATGTCTTTACCGTGCTGCGTCTGAAATCCAAAAAGACCGAGATTACAAAATCTTAACATGAGCAAGTACCAAAAAAATATACGGCAATACAAAAGCTTTAAGTAACGTTACTAGTTTGAGTGAATTATTCTAACGTTAAGAAATATATTTATACATGAGCAAGTGAGAAATAAACGACAATAGAAAAGCTTTGAGCAACGTTATTAGTTTGAGTGAATTATTCTAACGTTACGAAATATAGGTCAAATATATAATGTTTGGCAAATACAAATATGTTTGGATTTCAGAACACATAGTGCGACTGAAACAATTTATAAATTACAAAGTATGATTATCAAATTTAATTAGAACATTTTTTTGGAAATCGATAAATTAATTAGCAAAATGATTAAATCGTTCCTAAACAAGGCCGGTGCTACAACCAGGCAAGATTGATGCGGTCAAACCCGCCTTGGCTCTCAATCAACATTTGTTACGAATGTAACACAGCAAGCTATCAACTTAGCAGTATTCATTGGAAATGCTAGGGATATTATCGGTTGGAAAAGACCATCGGCGGTTTCTACATCAGACTATAGGTACATCGAACTTAGTACCTCCTGTCTCACTTTGTTTTATCGCTATTTCCACCACCAGTGCTCCACTGAAATCGCCAGTAGCATTCCGCCCATTCAAACTTTCAACCGTAACACCCGTCTCGCTATGAATGCTCATCAGTATACCCTCAAGCCCATTTTCGGACGTACTCTAAAATATCGTGATTCGTTCCTAAGCCGTACAACTCGCTTATGGAATGCCCTGCCGATCTCTATATTTCCTGGTCGTTATAACTTGCAAACATTTAAAAGCAATGTACATCGGTACCTCTCTTTTCTTCCTTCCTAAATTTCCTTTGCCCGCGCTGTGAACAATCACCTTAAGGGTATATAAACCCCCTTGAGCGCGCGCCCATTATAACAAAAAAAAAAAGTATTGGATGCGAGGTCTCGACTTGGTTGAAGAGGAGGAATTCAAGGAAAACCAACTCCACATACTTTAAGGAGGACATTGGCAAGTTTTTCACTTAAAACTAACTTGGAAAAAGATTGGAATCAGCAATTCATACTGAACGCTTCGGAAAAGAGGGCTAGCCGCTCGCCTAGTGCTTCAGGTCTATCAGACTGACTTCCTTCACGTTAAAGAGCTTGGAAAGAATGGTTGAGCTTCATGTACGCTAATGTGCGGAAGATACCCTTGTGCTGTGTTTTAAAATCTGGTGGGCATGATAGAAATTGCACACCAAAAGAAGGAGCTGCCATCCTAGAAATAACAAACTTCATCGAAAACCAATACGCTGTAGGCCTGCTGGCAGCATAGGGGAACTTTCGGTACGCCATGAACCTTGTCAAGGTGAATTGTGTCCTGTAAATCTAAACTTCTGTAATGAGACCAATGTCGCTGGTCAGGAGAAACAAGCTCTCACGAAAATATATGACTGCTGCTCTATCCTGGTCCAAAGTGATTTGTCTCAGGTTCATGGACGCTTGTCCTAGCAAGGCTGGTTTGCTCCAGACGCACTTATGAATCTCCTTCCCTTGATATCATAACTGTCGGTTAGGGCTTCCATTGACAGTTAGGTTTCATATGAGCATAACTTTATATGGGATGACTCTCTAGATTGGCGGCAGACCAACCAAATGCTTTCCGACCTTTCTCAGAGTCTTGTTGTCTGGTGACTGGCGTAATGACAGGGAACTAGACTATATATGTATCCTGGGCACAATATGCACAACAATACAAGGAGGAAGAATTAAGAAGAGGACACAACCGTGGACTCCATATGCTGTATTAACATTCGACTAAACTGGCTCGGCAAATCGAGCAAATGGACAATAATATTCCAGCAATAAGGATTTTTAAATCACAATTGAATCACAAAGTTGAATTTAATGAACAATTGTTAAATTTTGGATTTTAATTGGATTTGCCAGAATGCGAAATCCTGAACTCATATTTGTGTATGATGAAATATACAGACTCAGTCGAACAATAATAATTTTAAACAGAGCCTATATTCCTAATCCTGTGACAGAATAACATTTAATCTCTGTGATTTTCCCTTCCAGCATACCTATTAAAGTTAAAGCGTGAACGGACTTATACGGCCTAAAGCACCTATCACCGGTTATAACATTTTCAATACCAAAACACCAGTAATGTATGTGAAACTTACGTTCGTGACAGGAGAGCATTGAAAATAGGTCATATAGATAAATTTTAATTCTCCCTGACAGCGGTGATGATATTCGCAGAGGCTTTGTGGATTTTAATTACGAATATCGAACACCAAGAAAAATTCCATTGGAGCATGAATTTAAATTAAGTTTTCCAGAATAATTTTTCAATAATTAGGAATTCTTTTGACCTTGCAGTGCAGCGCAATAATAAAATATCGATGTTGCCTTCTATGGAATGAAATTATAAAAAAACCTGTAATGCTGATGGATAATGTGTGAGGGGTACATGGTATGCTACATACGAGTAATCACATACAGAGTTTCACAAGCTTTTCAGTTTGATTGAAAACATGCATTATCCGGAAATATTTTCGAGTCCTTCCAGCAAAGTTTGTATTTGAATTGTTTACATACAAATCACTTAGTAGAAAATAGATTTTATGTCTAAAATGAGTTAGGAACTCAAGGTCCTCAAACTTTTCTATCGTAAATAACAAACGGGTAATTGAAAAACGTGACCGGGAAGATAATCTGCTCGAGTATGAAAAGTGCTATGATTAAATGCCCAGTGTTCAGGATGAGAATTGTTAGAGGAAAAAAATGACAGAGGGATAGCTCCGATAATTGAGGTGTTGCGATACATTTTTCCCAAAGTTTCTAAAGCGACAATTACTGAGAAAACAACGAAAAAATTAAATATATCATGGTTATTATCGGGGCTATTAAGGTTGGATTACCAATTGCGATTTTACTACCGAGAGATAGGAAAAATTTATTCATTATCTGTTAGAAAGCAACGTAGACTATATTGTATTAAGTCTAAAATTCGTGAAATGGACAGTTCACCTGGCGCGAAAACTTAAACAATAATCTATTAATCATGAAAACCATCCGCCGCTATGGAAATATTATAATGATTAATGAATTCGACTGAAAGTATAAACCAAGTCTTGCAAGAAAATGAAAGATGACATGACGCCATACCCTATAAGGCTTGTAGCAACTTTATAATGAGGCTGAAGTGTTCACGACGGCGTCCAATCGCATTCAAGTTTTGGGTTTGTCTGTAGAATGTACAGATATATCTTCCTTAAACCATCTTAAACTATTCTAGTAATGAAGTCATCCTTTATGGTGTGCCAGAAAGGTCAATAATAGCCCCGAGTGTAATGTGCATAAATCTTGTCCAACCTTCCAATCCATTTGCTGATGAAATTATATTTCAGATCACGGTTATATTACATGTACAGCTCCTGACCTGATTGCGACATACAGTGTGGAGCGTCTAAATGCATTCAACCGTGTAATTTCCAGCAAAATCCTTGTTGCTTCATCCATTTTCCAAACTGACACATTGCCTCCACGGAGAGCCTCCTGGATATAGAAGCAGACACTTGTACGTTGCGAACTCCTTAGAATTAAAGAGTTGTACATTGAGCTTGCAACTCACTATGAAATTAAAGTTTCATTGAAAAACGAAATATGGTTCGCTTGCATCTTTCTCAAAATATCAACGACCTCTGAAAATGTAATAGGGACCACAATTTACACATATGCACAAGCAGAGAATATCAGGCTGAGTTTACTACTTTCCAGGATGTGACATGTGGGTAATTGTGGGTGGCCGTTGCTCAAATG
>CASBSA010000283.1:0-19941 GCA_949129095.1 Volucella bombylans | reverse complement strand
TAGCAGGATGCCAAATTCTCGCAGGTACTGACTACACGCAAAGACACAACATAGCTGCCAAAATAATTCACCAATCCTTAGCGCAAATACACCAACTAATAGAAACAGTACTACCATATTATAAATACAACCCTGAAACAATACTAGAAAATAATACCATTAAACTAATATGGGATAGAACACTACATACAGACAAAACAATAATGAATAATAGACCAGATATTACACTAATAGACAAACGACAAAAAATAACTTATTTCATACATTGAGAAGCTCGAAAAATATCACCAACTAGCACAAGAAATAAAACGGATATGGAAACAGACTGAGGTTAAAACTATACCTTTTATAACATCGACAAGTGGCATCCTACACAAAACTTTTCTACCCAACCTAAAACTTCTAACAATAAAAGAAACAACACACCATACAATTCAAAAAGCAATTATTCTTAAAACATGCAATATTGTCCGAAACTTCCTAAACATATCATAAATAAGCACAAAAAAAAAAAATAGTGCCGATACGACTTGCAGCCCGAAACTGCCGTCGTGCCCGGTGTAAATGGACCCTGCCTCGCGCGGTATGTGGGGGGGAGAGTGGCGTGGGATAATCATAATAATAATAATAATAATAATAATAATAATAATAATAATAATAATAATAATAATAATAATAATAATAATAATAATAATAATAATAATAATAATAATAATAATAATAATAATAATAATAATAATAATAATAATAATAATAATAATAATAATAATAATAATAATAATAATAATAATAATAATAATAATAATAATAATAATAATAATAATAATAATAATAATAATAATAATAATAAAAATAAAAATAATAATAATAATAATAATAATAATAATAATAATAATAATAATAATAATAATAATAATAATAATAATAATAATAATAATAATAATAATAATAATAATATATATATATTTTTTTTTTCTTTTAAGGGATGTCGGAGAAATGCTTTATGCACCATAAGGAGGCCTTTTTGGCGTTGACCCATTGACCTTCCCCGTGTGTCAGACTCCTTCAATATATGAATATAATTAGACTAAAACTCCTGCATAACCCATTTGGCGTCTGACCCACCTCCCCGGTACCGCTCTTTGCATTACTTCAGGGGGGTTGTCATGTTTCCCTTTCGGGATTATCTTGCGGGTTCAACTGTTTCCCGATCGTTTTCTTCTTCTCTTTTCTTTCTCCTGAGAATATTTTCTATTAACGTACAGATTTTATGCCAGTTTTGATCGCTGTTTAGCATCTTCTGTACCATATTCTCCGGGGTGAAGTCACCAATGCTGCTTGCTAGTTCTCGTCGTTCGGCTTCCCATCTGCTGCAGGCGAAAAAAGTGTGATGGACATCGTCTGTTGTAGAGTCTCCGTACTGACAGGCTGGACTATTCTTGTTGCTTTTCCAAAAAAAGAACTTTTCGATAAAAAAAGGAGAAATAAAAAACGACTATCTTTCGGTAATTTCTACGTTATAATAATTAAAACTGAAAATCTTTATTTTAACTGCTAATCCAATGTTATTTTTGTAGTTGACATTTGTGTCGTGACATATATTTATTTTAGTACATGTTTTTGTTTGTTTTGTAAATTATGTGTTGACATTTCTATGTTTTATTTATAATGATTACACTTAATTGAAATTCATTGACATATATAAAAATAGGTATTAACTGAGTTAATATTCGAACATTCTCCCCGGCCGTGAACATCGTTCGCAATCGTAAATGTCCCTGGATGCTTCCTTCTTCTGCTTATCTCACCACTTTGGATAATTTGGTTAAATTTGTTCATGTAAAAAAAAGAGAAATGGCATTAGAACAATTTACAATGCACACTTATGGATGTGAACGAGAGGACATTACAAAAGAACAAAAGAAAACAACATTGGAGTAGTGCAGATTCTACTGCCCATCTTCTTTCTTTATTGTCCCCATACTACAAATTCCGTAATTGGTGGTTCAAATAAATTACATATTAGTGAAGTGAAGTGCGCGGTAAAACTTTCGCTTTTTTTTTTTGTTTTCTGTTGATTTTGTGATTTTTTTTTTATTTTTATTTTATTGTGTTGATTTGTTGCAGTGATTTCGGGTAAGTTTAATGACTAAATTCTATTATTTCATTGATTTAGTAATATTTTAAATGTTGTTTATTAGTTTTCGCCTCCATTCGTTTTTTTTTTTGTTTATTAGATTTCATTTTATTTGTTTGTCTTTAGCTTCAAGTGCGTAAGTTGTGTGTGTGTGTGTGCGTGTGTGTGTTTGGAGTTCTGAGCATGAATGGGAATTGTGTTTGATTGAGTTGTAGCACGAGTGAGTGGACTGTATGTGCGGATGTGTATGAATGTATATGGCTGCTGAGTGGGTTGATCGAACTGAGTTGGTTGTGCTGTTTGTATTATACTATGAATGGGATGTATGAAGTATGCGATGGATGAGTTCGTAGTAAAGTTGAGTGAATTTTATGTTTGAGTGGACTATGATTTTATCATTTGTAGTGTTGCCGTGGTTGACATTCCTGTAATTGTTGTCCATTTTTTAATGTTATGACCATTTTAGTTTCTCGACTTGATTTGAGATTACACATTTTTACTAAAATGGTTATTTCTGCTGCTGAGTGTTGTGTTGTTGTTTTATCCGGCATGTTACTAATCATTTTAAATTATGTATTGGACTTTGCGAAGTATTTGCGGAAGTGATTGCCTCCTGGAGATCCTGCGATACTAGCGGTACGAGTACGGTCCAGGAGGGGCCATTTGGCGACACAATCACAGTTCCGCTTGATTTGGTATGATCGTTATTATCATTATTATTATTTTTTATTTTTTTTTATTTTTAGAGTGTCGGTTCTTTAGATTTTAGTTCGAATCCTTGTGCGAGATCCCATGTAGTTTTAGTGTTGTGTTGACTTTTTGCGGAGTTTTGCGGACGTAATTGCCTCCCCGAGATCCTACGTTGCTGGTGGTCCGAGTACGGTCAAGGAGGGGCCATTTGGCGACACAATCGCGTTTCCGCTTTATGTAGAAATTTTGTTGTGTTGGGTATTGTTATCTGTGTTATAAGTAAGTCGATAGGTGATTATGTTTGTGATGTTGTATACCTGTCTTAAATCTGTGTTGGGTCCGCGTTTGTTTTATTGCTCGGAAGTAGGCATATCTTCGTTACCGGTCGTTTTAGTTCTGCACTATCTGTTTTAAGTGTCACTACTCTGACCAGACCATCGGGACCAGGGTGAAGCTTCTTTACTCTGGCCATTCTCCATTTGAGTGGTGGTAGCCTTTCATCTTTGACGAGAACTAAATCGCCTTCCTTGATTTGGCCGTATACTGCCTTTATCCACTTTGGTCTCTGCTGCAGTCGTGACAATTATTCCGAACTCCAACATCTCCAGAACGATTGCAATAACGTCTGCACTCGTTTCCACCGCTCTAGGTGACTCATTTTCACCAGTTCATAGTGTGGTTGTGGTTTGTCCCACTCCGATCCCTTAAACCATAGTTTCTGCATTATCATCTTCGCCTTGATAATACAAGGTGAAACCCAACCCATCGGGTCATAGAGCCTGGCTAAGGAGGAGAGTACCGACCGTTTAGTGATGTCCTCAGTACTTATAGTTGCGACCTGGAAGGAAACCACATCAAGTGCTGGTAACCATCTTATGCCCAAAGTTTTCACGTTGGCACTCTCATCAAATGGAATGGAGAAGTTAATCCCACGCTGATCCATTGGAATGTGCTGAAGTACTAAGTTGGAGTTGCTGACGTGTTTTCGTAAATGGAATCCTGCTGTCTCCAACAGTTCCTTAACAGCTTTCAACTTTTCCTGGGCTTCTTCAATGCTCTCTGCCCGGTGATGACGTCTTCGACGTAGGTTTCCTCCTTCAAAACTTGTGCTGCTGACGGAAATCTGTGGGCCTCATCGTCTGCCAACATCTGGAAAACTCTAATAGCGAGGTAAGGTGCTGATGCCGTACCAAACGTCACTGTTCGTAAGCGAAACATCTTTATTTCTTCCTCAGGCTGTTCTCTCCAGAGTATGTGTTGATAATGGGAGTCCTTGTTGCTGACTTGAATTTGGCGGTACATTTTTTCGACGTCTCCTGTAGATGTGTACTTGTATAACCGCCATCTCATTATGATATCAATTACGTCCTTCTGCATCTTAGGTCCGATCATCAAGTGGTCGTTGGGTGTTGCCCCACCGACTGCTTTAAATGTCGCATCAAAGACCACTCGCAGTTTGGTTGTCGTGCTGGACTCTTTGATGACCGCATGGTGAGGAATAAAATAGTGATGTGGTGTTCGAAGAACGTAATCTGACTCATTTACAGGAGACATATGGCCGAGTGTCAGATATTCCTGCATGGTCTTTGAATACTCTTTTAGTAGTGTTGGGTTACAATGGAGTCTCCTCTCCAACTGTGAAAATCGTTTTAAAGCACCATGACGTGTTGGTTCCATGGTGGGATACTTGCCACCCTTAAACGGTAGACAAACCTGATACCGACCACAAGGTAATCTTATAGTATTTTTTATAAAATGTACCTCACATTCTTTTTCTTCCTCAGCTTCATACCTTGGAAAGGGCTCTTCTTCGATCTCCCAAAATTTTCGGAGAGTTGTGTCGATGGTTGAGTCGAGTTGGCACGAAAAACTGCTTACTTGAGCGCTACTGGGTATCTTTCCTAATAGAATCCATCCTAACTGGGTTTTTTGAGCAACCGGACTGGAATTCCTAGCAACCTTGATGACCTCACTGAGAAGGATGTCGCTGTAAATATCAACCCCTAATAGCATGTCTACCTTTGACGGTAAATTGAATGTTGGATCCGCCAAAGGTAAGCCTCGAATACTATTCCATTTACTACAGTCAATGTATTGGGCCGGAAGAAGCCAAGTCAGTGTCCTAAAGACCAATACTTTCGCCTTGCCTGTATAGCTTGAGGTTAACGACTCAAGTTCCAGGTCAACGGCCTTTTGTGTGGTTCCACCTCTTTGGTTTCAGACCAAGTCGTTGGACCGCTGACTCAGTGATGAACGAAGCCTCAGACCCTGGATCTACTAAATCTCTCAACTGCCTCCACCTGAAGATCTAACCTTCAACAACGCTGTAGCTAATAAAACCTTTGTGTTCGTGCTGACATGATAACTGTTTGATGTGTGTGGTTGGAACTCCGAACTATTTGGGCTAACGGTGGAAGTCTGGTGTGGGTGATGGTTATTTGTGTGGCTGGACGTAGATAGATGAGGAGCAAATTGCGTAGCTGAAGGTGCACCGTGTGTGGCTCTCCCCATGCTGCGCGTATTTTCATGTAGCAGAGAATGGTGACGCTGCTTACAGAAATGGCAGCATTTCGCACTGGGACATCTTTGTTTGAAATGGCTGTATGCCAAACAGTTTTCGCACACTTTCACTCTACGTACAGTTTGGCTCCGACGCTCCACATCCATTTGCAAAAACGTATCACAATTCCTAAGCGAATGCTGACCTCTTTGACACACGCTACAGCTGACCTGTTTTCTTGACTCCTCCTGGCTATAAAAAATATTACTCGTTCCTGTTCTACGCTGCTCGGATTTGCTAATGGAACCTCTGGGATCTACTGCTTCTAATGTACGAAACCGACACTCTAAAAACTCTACAAACTCCTTGAATGATGGCAATTCCTTACTCGAACCTAGCTTTTCTTCCCATAACTGCTGTGTATTATTCGAAAGCTTTTGCAAAATAATAAAAAATAAAATAACATCCCCACTCTCTACTGGCAGACCTAAATTCCTCAAAGCATGAATTATTTCTTGTGACGTGTCCAGGATTCTTTTGATGTTAGCCGATGAATCAGAGGTAATTGTATGTTGATTAAATAAAAGTTTCAGCTGAGTATTAACCAACACTCTTTTATGATCGTAGCGCTCTGTCAAGATCTTCCATGCTGGACCATAATTACTTTGATCGATAGTCAAGTGCTGTAGAAGACGATCTGCTTCACCGCTAGCTGACGACTTCAAATAATGAAGCTTCTGGACATAACTTAAAGATTGGTTGTTATGAATTAATGCCACAAAAATGTCGTGAAACGACCTCCATGTTTTATAACTGCCAGAAAACGTTGGAATATTGATGACCGGCAATCGCAGCTCGTTGTGGCGTCGTTCCTTGGTATCTGCTGTTAAGTGAGCTACGCTTGAACCGTTCGTAGCAGCGTTAATAACCGGAATTTTGTCTAATGCATCTAACAAATCTGCTTTGTAATCCGCAAACAAATCGAGAATTTTATTAAATGTCTGCACTAACACACAAACCTGCTCAGAATCAATTTTGCCATCATCTACCATGATATGTTCATGGTATTTATTTGCCTGAACCATTTGCTCGTCTAATATTGAAATACGAGTTTCAATATAATTTGCCCTTTTCAAACGCGCACTGTCTGCCTTCCCAAAATTCTCATAATCCTTTTTGATACGTTCAAGGACATTTAATTGTAATTTTCCGAACGACATGACGTGAAAATTTATACGAGATGTGGAAAATTATTACACAAAACCACTAATAATATTATATTGTATATGTATGTATATATGTTTTAAAATTTACAACGATGTGGAGTAATAAGGTTATTATATATATATATGTATATATCTATATATGTAAATTTTTGTGTACAATGTAAGTAATTATAATGGAAGGGACTCACTTGAACTTCCGACTGATGATTTCCTTTTAATTTCTTCCAGGTATGCACTTCTCCTGATGACTTTTCCTGTGCACACACACACACTTTTGGAGCTTTTTTAAATTTTTGTTGAAGGCTGCAGCGATGGAATCCTTGATGAATTGCTGGTTGCAGGTTTTCTTCTTATTATCTTAAATTTTTTGTGTTGATTTTGATAACTGATGTATTACTATTATGAGACTTCAGTGTTGATAATTTCGTTTATAAATATGTATGTACGAGTATATCTATATGTAGATCCTTGTGTTGACAAATGTACTTGTACAATTTTGTGTTGATTGTATTAAAAATTCTTGATCCGGCTCGAAGGACCAAATGTTGCTTTTCCAAAAAAAGAACTTTTCGATAAAAAAAGGAGAAATAAAAAACGACTATCTTTCGGTAATTTCTACGTTATAATAATTAAAACTGAAAATCTTTATTTTAACTGCTAATCCAATGTTATTTTTGTAGTTGACATTTGTGTCGTGACATATATTTATTTTAGTACATGTTTTTGTTTGTTTTGTAAATTATGTGTTGACATTTCTATGTTTTATTCGAAGAGTTTTCCCGCGGTGTCCAGCATGCACAGAGGCCTGTATGCCGATGGCGAATCCGGGTCTCCTTTGCCTTTACTGATCAGCACCAAGCGTTGTTGCTTCCAGTTTTTGGGGAACACGCCTTCCTCGAGACAGCTGTTGAACATGTTCAGCATTAGGTGGGGACATGTTTTGGCCGTAGCTTTTAGCGCTTCTGCGGGATTCCGTCGTGGCCGGGGGCTTTTTTGTTTTGCAGCGACTGCACCCCTATGCTCAACTCTTCTTCACTGAAAGCTACAATTTCTTGTCGTTGGACCAGTGTGGTGTCTAATGGTCTGACTGGGTGAGTTGGGAAGAGTCTGTTTACGATGCGGTCCATTTTTTCTTCATTGAGGACGGGGCTCCAAGTTTCCGCATTATAATCTTGTAGCCCAGTCCCCAGGCGTCATTGTTTACGTCACGGCGAAGATCCTCCCACTTCTGTTTCTTGCTCGAATTGATGGCTTTCTTGAGCTCGGATCTTTTGGTTCTGAATTCTGCTACGGCAGCCTCCGTAGATTCAGCTCGTCTTCTTGTCCCCTGGTGACTATGCGTCGGAGTTGTAAGCATCTCCGGCGAAGCGCAGCTATCTCCTCTGTCCACCAGTACACTGGATCTAGTTTTCTGTTAGCCCCACAAGTTCGAGGCATGGAAAAATCACAAGCGAGCCGGATTAGTGTCATGGTGGCTTCAGCTTTCGTTTCTGCAGGTCCCGGAGTGTTAAGCGTGGTGTTTGCCCCCTCTTCGATAACGGAGTTGAAGGTTTCTACGTTGAGCCTGCTGATGTTCCACCTTGGAGTCCGACTGTAGTTTCCGTTTGGGTGTCGTTGGTGATCTTCCAAGTCAAAGATTATGTACTGGTGGTCGCTGCCTGTGTAGCCTTCAATGACTCGCCAGTTTTTAATCCTTGCGGATGTTGATTCCATCGCAAAGGTTACGTCTGGGATGGTGCCTCTATGTCCTGGTCTCCTGAAAGTTGGGGTGTCTCCTGCATTCACTACGTTAAGTCCCCGCCTCGCAGCCATCTCGAGTATTTGCCTAACTCTGGAATCCGTAGTTGGCATCCCCCACTCTTGAGCTCTAGCGTTGAAGTCGCCAGCAACCAGTATCTCTCCTTCCGCGTTAGACATAAAGTCTTCCAAGTCCTCCAGCTTCTGTCGGAACTCATCGATCCTGTCGTTCGGGCTGAGGTAGGTGCTTATTATTCGGGGTCCCTCGCATTTTACCCAGACAAAGCCTGTTTCTATTCCTTGACTTTTGACAGGAACTTTTCTTAGGTCTGGGATCCATATAGCAGCGGTTCCAAGCGAGTCTGATGTCCAGTTTGGTTGGTTTTTGTTCTTGTATTGTTCGCTGATGATGAGAGTATCTACTTGCAATTCACCTATAAGTTTGAGCAGGAGGTTGTCCGCTTTTTGGCTCCTGTGTACATTGGCTTGCATTAATGTAATCATTTTGAGGAATGCTTCTTCGCTATTGCGAGCGAGAAAATTAACACTTGTACCAAATTGAGCAAAATAATCCAATATGTAAATGACGAAATAATCGCAAAAGAGATCCCGCATATAAACACCTTAGAAACATTTCACACACTAATGTACACTGCTGCCGCAACAATCTCTATAAAAATGGGATACAACATAGGGTATACAACCAGAAGACCCATGCAGCCCACAGAAAATAAATCCCTTAAGAGAATCGAAATAAAAGTCAGAAATTTAAAAAGCGATTTAGAAAGGCTAAAAAGGTACATGGATGGCACACACTCGCGACGGCTCAAGCACAAAGTCCGAAAAATCTTCGACAGACATAATCGGCATTCACGATTTGAGTTAAACAACTCTAATACCACCTTAATTTTAGACACAATTAAACAAAAATTATCAGTGCGAATAACAAAACAACGCAAGTATAAACTATCAAACCAAAGACGGAAAAATAATAAAATATTCAAAATCAGCGAGAAAAGTTTCTACAGAACTCTAAGAATGAAGATGAATCCTAATGAAGATAAACTACCCAACAAAGAAGAAACTGAAAGGTACTGGTCAGCGATATGGTCTCGTCAGTCAAACCATAATAGGAATGCAGAATGGATAAGAGAAGAAAAGCAAAGAAATAATCTCTTGGAAGAAATGTCAGTGGACTATTTAACATCTGAACAAGTCAAACAGGTAATATTTAAAACACAAAACTGGAAATCACCAGGACTAGATAAGCTCCAAAACTTCTGGTTTAAGAGCCTCCCGGCTGCGCATGAAAAGCTTACAATACTTCTAAACCAATGCATACAGGATCCAACCAAGTTCCCAAACTTCTTAACCAATGGTATAACATTCCTATTACCAAAAGGCAATGGATTCAATGGTAACCCTGCAAATGCACGTCCAATTACGTGCTTACCAACCCTGTATAAAATAATGACAGCGTGCCTTAACTTTCTTATATACAACCACATTACAGAGAATCATATTCTATGCAAAGAACAAAAGGGATGCAGAAAGAAAACGAAAGGATGCAAAGAGCAGCTAACCATAGACCAGATAGTATTGGAACAAACAACAAGGCGAGCAAAGAATTTACACGCCTGTTTCATAGATTACCAAAAAGCGTTCGATAGTGTACCTCATTCCTGGCTTATTGAGGTAATGGAAATATATAAGATACACCCGAGTATTATTAATTTCCTGAAACACAATATGGCTAACTGGCGAACCAAAGTTGAAATATTTACAAACAAAGAGCCGATCCAAACATCAGAAATCAGGATCGAGTGTGGAATCTTCCAAGGAGACTGCCTATCAGCGCTATGGTTTTGCATTGCACTAAATCCATTAAGTAATATCTTAAGAAACAGTAAATACGGATACAAACTAAAAGGAAATGGTAATCAAGAACTTCTTAGTCATCTTTTATATATGGATGACCTGAAAATGTACGCTTCATCGAAACAACATCTTAATCAACTAATAGAAATAACTGCAATGTTTAGCAAAGACATAAATATGAAATTTGGATTGGAAAAATGTAAAACGATATGCATAACCAGAGGCAAAGTGACAAGGACTCACGATACAGAAATAATAAATATTAAAGAAATGGAGGAAAATGAAATTTATAAATACCTAGGCATAGCTCAAAATAATGTGATAAGTAAAACTATTGTAAAAAATACACTAGTAAGAGAGTTCAAATCGCGTATCCATAGAATAGCGAAATCAAATCTGACCGGAAAGTTTACAATAAAAGCTCTAAATACATTTGCAATACCCATATTAAGTTACTCTTTCGGGATTATCAACTGGTCACCAACTGAACTCCAGGCAATGCAAAGAAATATAAGGACTATGCTAACATCTTATAAGCTTCATCATCCAAAATCGTGCACTGAGAGAATGGTTACATCAAGAAGGCACGGCGGAAGAGGCCTACTAGATTTACAAACTTTGCATGACAACCAGATAGAATCCTTACGCAATTACTTTCATCTCAAATCAGAAAGATCTGCTCTGATTAAAGTAATAAGCGAAGCAGACAAAAACTTAACACCGCTGAATTTAAATGGGAGCTTTGAGAGACAAGCAACAGACAGGAATACCAGAGAGAACAACTGGGCAATAAAACCCATACATGGCCAGTAATACAGGGCGCTTAACAGCGATAATGTTGATAAAATAATGTCACACAGATGGTTGTTAAAAGGTGAACTGTACGCTGAGACTGAAGCGTTTATTGTTGCAATACAAGACCGAGTAATCCCAACGAAAAACTATCAAAATTATGTAATGAAAGATTATAACGTAAGAGACGATATGTGTCGCAGATGCAGAAGCCAAACCGAGACAATAGATCATGTGATATCAGGTTGCACGAGCCTAGCTCAGATTGAATACACAAGAAGGCATAATAACATCGTTAAGATTCTTCACAGAAAGATACTTGAAAAACATAAACTCCCGGTCGACAAAACACCTTATTATGCATACGACCCCTCCACGGTATTGGAAAATGAGACCATCAAAGTTTACTACGACCGTACAATTCATTCTGAGCATACAAGGCTCCACAACCGTCCGGACATCACCATAATCGATAAGCAAGAGCGGAGGGGTATTTTAATCGATGTTGCGATTCCAGCAAACAGAAACATGAGTCGAACCTATACTGCAAAACGAAACAGATACGCTGAACTTGCAGTGGAAATCAAACGTAACTGGAATCTGAAGGATGTTAAAATAATCCCTGTAATCATCAGCGCTGAAGGATTAGTGCACAATAATCTGAGAGACGATATGAAGCTCCTGGGACTGAGACAAAACATTTTTTTTTTTTTTTTGTTATATAATTTACGCGCGCCTAAGGGGTTAGATACCCTTTTACTGTTGCCAGGGCGCGGGCGGAAAGATAGAAGGAGGAGAAAGGAAAATTTTTTTTTGTAGTGGTTTGAAACTCAGGTGTGTTTGGTTTCTATGTTTGCTCTCCAGGGGTGGGAGTCCGAATAGGACGGAGAGTTTTTCTTCACTCAGAGTGATTCGAGGTATATCACAGTATTTTTCTTCTGTCTGTGCTTGAAACTCTACAACAGTCATAATAATTAATAAATAGCAAATTTAAGTATTTTGTATTTTGGCTAAGGCCTCCAAAATATAATGTAAATACCCTAAAAGGAGAGAAAAAAAAAAAAAAAATAATAATAATAATAATAATAATAATAATAATAATAATAATAATAATAATAATAATAATAATAATAATAATAATAATAATAATAATAATAATAATAATAATAATAATAATAATAATAATAATAATAATAATAATAATAATAATAATAATAATAATAATAATAATAATAATAATAATAATAATAATAATAATAATAATAATAATAATAATAATAATAATAACAATAATAATAATAATAATAATAATAATAATAATAATAATATTAATAATAATAATAATAATAATAATAATAATAATAATAATAATAATAATAATAATAATAATAATAATAATAATAATAATAATAATAATAATAATAATAATAATAATAATAATAATAATAATAATAATAATAATAATATGCAGCGGATATATGCAGCCAACACTATATTCAAGTTGACAAGCTCAGACAATTTTTCATAGACAGCAGTGAGAATAATCACAGATACCAAGTCTATATGCAGCTAGACAATAATTTTACCCCGCTTAAGTTAGGCAACTTAGAGTTTCACCCGAGCAATTGCATCCGCTCTGCTAATACTACCACTGAACAATGGAAAAGCAAAGCAATCCATGGGAAATACCCACACCAGCTTGGTGGTACCGAGATCAGCAAACAAGCTTCAACAGTCTGGTTGCAGCGCGGCCAATTGTTTCCTGAAACGGAAGGATTTGCCATGGCAATTCAAGACGGTATCATTGCGACACGCCAATACCGGCGTGCTATTCTACATGAGAATATAGAGAACGCTTGCCGCCGATGTAGACACAGACCAGAATCCATTGAGCATATTATGAATGGCTGCACATCACTAGCGAATAGCGATTATCTGCATAGGCACAACAACGTAGCTAAGATTGTTCACCAGGAATTAGCATTAAGGTCCAGACTGATCGAATCGAAGCAACCATACTACAAATTTAAACCCAATGAAGTTTTCTAAGCTCCGGCTATAAGTTGTACTGGGATAGACCGATGACAACTGACCATACAATAATGGCTAATAGACCTGACATCGTATATATAGACAAAGCGAAGAGAAAGGGATATCTGATAGACGTAGCAGTTCCATTAACGGATAATATAATTCAAACCTTTGCCGAAAAAATTGCAAAATATGTTGAACTTGCTCACGAAATCAAACAACGGGAAAGACTAACATCAATACGCGTGGTCCCAATTGTTATATCCAGCACAGGAATTATCACAAAAACTGCATTCGAAGAGTTAAAGAACATGAAGTGCGAACATCTACTACTCCAAATTTCGAAAGCAGTTATCTTGAGTACATGTAGGATTGTGCGTAAATTCCTGCAGCAACCGTAGTGCTATCGATACGACTTGCAGTCTCAACTGCCGTCGTGCCCGGTGAAAATGGACCCCAGCTCGCGCGGTATCTGGGGGGGGAAAGAGGCGTGGGAACATAATAATAATAATAATAATAATAATAATAATAATAATAATAATAATAATAATAATAATAATAATAATAATAATAATAAAAATAATAATAATAATAATAATAATAATAACAATAATAATAATAATAATAATAATAATAATAATAATAATAATAATAATAATAATAATAATAATAATAATAATAATAATAATAATAATAATAATAATAATAATAACAATAATAACAATAATAAAAATAATAATAATAATAATAATAATTGTTTGAGAATAATCGAAGAAAAAAAATTAGACTGAGAAGCGAATGGTAAATTAAACGAATTATAATGTTTATTACATGTTACCTCTTCTGTGGTCTGCAAACAAGTGGGCGAGAGGTTCACACAGCAAGATCCACCAGCGAAACCGAAACCCTAAACGAGAGAAATTCAAAGACGAGAAAGAGAGAAGAGAAATGCTGCAAGTGCAGAGTGCGCGAATTCATTACGAGTGGTGAATAAACTCAAATGTTTCGGTTTCGATGGTAGATTTTGCTGGGTAAACTACACTCTGGCAAGAACCCATCACAAACTTAATTAATTAACATATTTAAAAACATTTTATGGATAACAAATTTTACGAATTGATTTATTCCAAAACAATAATCATAATAGTAATAATAATAATAATAATAATAATAATAATAATTTTATTTTTTTTTTTTTTTTTAGGACGTTGGGACAACGCGTTGTCCATCAAGTGGCCCTTGTGAAGCAGCCGGTTCACCCTGGGACCGCATCCGCATTACTTCAGGGTGATGGCTTCCTTGTTTTGTACTCCGCTGTCTGTCGTACATCCCCCATCCTCGTTCGAGCTTAGGGGTTCCGTTAAATGTCGTTTACATCTAAATCTCTCATCTCAAGTGAAAGTTATCAAAATCTGTCTTTTTTTGCCGTAGTATTCCTTCGATATAGTGTGTAATTATATACCAGTTAACTTCGTTTGATATCATTTTTGGAACAATATTTTGGATAGTTAATGAGCCGGTTTGTTGCTCTATTTCTACCTTTTTGCCGTGCCATTTTGTGCAATTGAAAAACGTGTGTTCCGCGTCGTCGGTATCAGAGTCCCCGTAAATGCAGTGAGAGTTTTCTGTTTTTCCCATCTTATGTAAATATTTTCGGAAGTACCCGTGGCCAGATAGAAGTTGTGTTACATAGTAATTGACTTCACCGAAACGTCTTTGCAGCCAGATGTCCAAGTTTGGTACGACAGCAGATCGATTGGTATGGTTCCACTGATAACCATTACCGCGGCTTCGGAGACGGTGCGATAAGCCGATGCCACGCGTAAAGCCGCCGTTCTTTGAACGGAGCTGAGCACTTTTCGTCGATGTTTTGCTTGTATTGCATCTGCCCATATTTCACATCCATACAGTAAAATTGCTTCTGTTGTTGCCATTAACAATTTTCTCTTGTGTGCACCTGGGCCCCCAGTGTTTGCCATAAGCCTTGCCAGTGAAGTCGTGGCTTGAGCTGCCTTCGAAGCTGCATGTTGAATCTGCGCCCAGTATGTCAGTTTAGAGTCCAGTCTGATTCCTAAGTACTTAATGGACTTTTTTGTTTTAAAGATATCGAACTGCGTGGTCATTGGAATTTCGACAGGTATATGCTTTTTGGTCAGTATTAGCAATTCCGTTTTTTCCATGGCTAATTTTAGACCGTGGTCGGTCATCCAGGCTTGTGTCCTTATCATGACCTGATTAAGCTTTTTCTGTGCTTCCTGAGTGTTGCGGGCTGTTATTACCGCGGCGATATCATCAGCATATCCTACGAGAAACGTATCTTCTGGCATGTCCATACACAGTATCTCGTCGTATTGTGCATTCCAAAGCTCGGGGCCTAGAATAGAGCCTTGAGCCACACCCGAAGTTATCTGTTTACAACGAGGTCCATTGTTCGTTTCGTAAATAAGTGTCCTATTTTGAAAGTAGCTGTTAATTAGATTGAAAAGATAGGCTGGACTATGAAATCGCCTCTCTAGTGTTTCGATTATATCGCTCCATCTTGCACTATTAAAAGCATTTTTCACATCTAAAGTGACTAGCAAGACTATTCGTCTACAGTAATGATTGCCGCTCTGGGCCGACTCTACTGCTTTCACTACTTCTTCTAAGGCTCCTAATGTCGATCTTCCTGGTCGAAATCCATACTGTCTATTCGATAAGCCGTCAGCTTCTTATATAGCTTGTGCCAGCCGCGGTTTTATCAATTTCTCAAATAATTTTCCGAGTGTGTCCAATAGACACAATGGTCGATATGAAGACGGTGCTCCGGAATCTCCTTTACCTTTGTTTATTAGCACTAGTTTCTGCACCTTTCACACTTCCGGGAAAACTCCTCTTGTCAAGCAGGCGTTGTACATTTCCAGGAGTAACTGTGGACGTTCATTTGCAATTATTTTAAGAACTTCGGAAGGTACTCCGTCAGGGCCAGGTGCTTTCCGATTTTTCATGCTGTGGATGGCTTTTATCAGTTCATCTTCCGAGAGCAGTGGTGGGTGCTCATTTTCTAGTGGTATAGTGTTGACAGGTCTCCTGATTTCATGAGTTGGGAATAGTTCATTTACGATTCTAAGCATCTTTTCTTCTGGCAGATTAGGCGTTTGTGTTCTTGAGCCGAGTTTCTGCATGACCAATTTATATCCGAGGCCCCATGGGTCGTTGTTAATGTTTGTTCGTAACTCTTCCCATTTCGCTTTCTTGCTTTCTGATATAGGTTTCTTTAATCTCTTTCTTGCTTGTTTGAGTTCTTCGGCTTCGGTCGTAGTTGGTCCGTTTCGCCTGGCTCTAGTGTATAGTCTGCGGGAATGGTGACATGCTTGTCTAAGCTGACAAATTTCCTGTGTCCACCAATAAGCAGCTTTCCTGCGTTCTACTCTGCCAGTTCTGGGCATTGATGCATCACAGGCTTGTACGATGCAGGATATCGTTTTTTCTACCATCCTGTCAACGCTGCTTATTTCTTGTCGTCCAAGCGAGGTCTCGTCAATTCTTGCTAAAAATAAAGCAGGTCTAAGTTTTGTCGTATTCCATTTGTGTGTGCATCTTTTCCTATACCTGGCTTCAAAGTTTGCACTTGTTTGCACGCAGTATGTTAGGTATTGGTGATCGCTGCCTGTGTAGTCTTCGAGGACTTTCCACTGGCTTATCCTGTTAGCTATCTTCTCCGAGACCAAGGTAATATCGGGTATGGTTCCCTCGCATCCGGGTCTTCTATAAGTGGGAAATGTTCCGCTGTTAGCGACTATCAGATCCAGTCTTGCACACATATCTAGGATTCGTCTGCCTCTGGAGTTTGTTGTAGTCATTCCCCACTCAGTTGCTTTTGCGTTAAAGTCGCCGGCAATGATTAGATTTCCTCCGATCTCTCGTGCTGCATCTTCGATATTATTCAGTTTTACTTGAAAGTCTTCAATAGAACAGTTTGGTGTAAGGTAGCAGCTCATTATCGTGTAGGTATTACTGCTGATCCATACGAACCCGTCACCTTTGCCGTCTCGAGTCTTATGAAATTTCTCTCTGCTTATCACCCAAATTGCTGAAGTTTTTGATGTGTCTTCGTACCACATCCCGCTTTTCGGGCCATATTGTTCGCTAATGATTGCTATATCTGCTTCATGTTCGAGCATAACCTGGGGTAATAATCATAATAATAGTCATACTTCTGTGGGTGTTTGCTTGCAAAAATTTCATCTTAATTGATTTGTTCTCCTAGAAGCTGGGCATCTCGCCGTTCCGGGGATATGGTCCGTCGGAATTTGGCCTTCTGCTGTGCATATGCAGCATTTGGGCGTGTTTGCGCATTCTTTTATTTTGTGGCCTGCGTTTCCACATCGTATGCATAGGCCTTCTCCCCTTCTATCTGGGCCTTTGCAATTGCGTTGCGTGTGCCCCGTACCAAAACATTTAAAGCAGCGTTGTATACTTCGCAGTTCCCTAATTCTGCAGTAAATCCATCCGATTTTAATTCGTTGGTTTTTCAAGATTATGCCTGCTGTATTTTCTGACATCGTTACTAGGGCTCTACGTTGTTCTCTGGTGTTGGCGGCTGTTAATTTTACTGTAAACTCTTCATTTGTTTCTTGGATCAGATTTTTAACCGCAGATGATACTTCTTCTGTCTCCGTAAGAGAGTCCGGATCTCTGATCTCAATCGTCGTTTTGGGCTTAAGATCTGTCACTTCGGCTGAGTCTTTTAATTGCTTTACAGAATCTCTCTTTGCTGCCGCCTTCTGCTAATTCCAAGAGGACGGCTCCTGTTTTCGTCTTCCTTACTGATCTTATAGAAACCTCAGCTTCTTCCGGGCTTACAGTTTTTTTAAGTTCCTTGAGAATATCGGCGTAGCTGCTACCTTCTGTTGATTTGACTAAAATTGCTTCAGGTCGTTTCTTGTCAGTTCTCCTTTTCTGAGCCTTTTGCTTTTCCTTGGACTTTATTTGATGAGTTGTATCCCTTTGATTTTCCTCTTCGTGATTTCTTTGTGACTTATGGCGATTTACAATCTGCCAATCTGCTTTCTCTTCTTTATTTTTCCTCGCCTTTTTGTTGGACTCAGGTGCCGCCGGGCTTGCGGCTGATCTCTTGTCATGGCGTGCAACTGGCGTACTTTCATCCACTGTTTGGGGTATCTTATTGGACCTTTGTACACGAGCTTCTGTTCTTCTTTTTTCTGCTTCTGTTATTCTCTCCTTCTCTGCTTCCTTCCAGATCCTTCTATAGTTATAGATTACGTCAAACAGCTCACTCAACTCGGAGGTTCCATCTTTAATATCCATGCTTATATTTTTCTGTCTGTGCAAGGCTTGTGTCATTTTGTGCAGGACAGCTTTACATTTTGTTAAGGATTCCTCTTCCAGTGCTCTCATTCTATTTATTTGTTCAAGGCGGGGAGAGTAACCTGAGACTGTTTTGTCTTGCGGGCGGTTTTTTGATGCAGGTGAAAGTTCAGTTTCCATGGAAGTTACTACGCCTTCTTGTTGTCTGGAAACATCATTCGTAACGGCTGTACGGTAGGGTTTTTCGGTGGTTTTTTCAAGTTGCGGCTGCTTAGCAACATTTTGCTGCCGCTCCTTGCAAGTGCTACCACTCTGGGTCGTTGATAACGATATCGGATACCGAACGATTTTCCTGCTATTCCTAAAAATACTTGCATATTCGTCGGTGCGCTGATTGTGTGGATCTTTCTCTGGAGTTAGATTATTTGTCGATTGGTTTTTGGTTGTTGTTAAATTTTTTTCCATCTTTGCTTTTGGGTCCCCGCTTTGAGCCGCTATCCTCGCACGGATGTACAGTCGCTTCTGTGAATCCCTGTGGTTATCTTTGCTTGCAGGGAGGCCACGCATGGGTTGACAAAGGTCCTTATGGGAGCCTATGTTCAGAGCCGGGATATAAGCGTAAAAACCAGGAGTCATACTCAACTGGACCTGTACCACCAACTTAATGGCGACGTGTTCAGAACGTACTCAAAGCCTAGCCACAGTTTTAATGGGACGGGGGCAGACGCAGCATTAGCCTGAAAGCCATTTCACCAAAATGT
Source organism: Volucella bombylans (assembly GCA_949129095.1). Lineage (NCBI taxonomy): Eukaryota > Metazoa > Arthropoda > Insecta > Diptera > Syrphidae > Volucella > Volucella bombylans. The sequence continues at coordinate 879 of CASBSA010000283.1, read as the reverse complement.
CACTTTTGGTTACTGAGGTAACAGAATACTGCGTCCACCAGCTCTCGGCAGTCTTTTCCAAATAATTCATACATTTCATGTACCGGTTTCGTTGTCCAGGTCTTCAACATTGTCTTAACCCTCATCAGATATCCAATGGGGTCCCCCACTCTCGTTGGCCCCGACCCACGATCCACACAGGTTGGTTACTGTATCTCACAGTGGGTTATTCGGGTTTCCGGGGGGCACCGGATCGTGGAGGTGAGAGTCGGACAGTAGGTACACTCAGTTCATTCTCGCTCCAAACGGCATGTAACTACGCGACACTTAGCCCCCCATATAATAATAATAATAATAATAATAATAATAATAATAATAATAATAATAATAATAATAACAATAATAATAATAATAATAATAATAATAATAATAATAATAATAATAATAATAATAATAATAATAATAATAATAATAATAATAATAATAATAATAATAATAATAATAATAATAATAATAATAATAATAATAATAATAATAATAATAATAATAATAATAATAATAATAATAATAATAATAATAATAATAATAATAATAATAATAATAATAATAATAATAATAATAATAATAATAATAATAATAATAATAATAATAATAATAATAATAATAATAATATAATAATAATAATAATAATAATAATAATAATAATAATAATAATAATAATAATAATAATAATAATAATAATAATAATAATAATAATAATAATAATAATAATAATAATAATAATAATAATAATATTAATAATAATAATAATAATAATAATAATAAACTAGCCCGTCAATTAGAAGTTCCATCGGTCAAGTATGAGTCAAAGATCAATGAAATCAACAGTCATGCTACAGA